>PVIJ01016610.1:0-32181 GCA_004024925.1 Scalopus aquaticus | reverse complement strand
TGGCACACCCCACAGACGAGCACCCCACAGTGGCGCACCCCACAGAGGTGCACCCCAGTGTCACACCCCACAATGGCACACCCCAGAGGCACACCCCACAATGGCGCACCCCACGATAGCACACCCCACGATGGTGCACCCCACAGAGGCACACCCCACGATAGTGCACCCCACAATGGCGCAGCATGGCCGACCTCTGCTCCCTGTTACTGGCTGTGTGAATCAGGCTCTCTCCTCAAGGTCCTTAATCAAACCCAAGCCCCTGCGGGGACGTGTGGCTGACATCACCTGCCACTCACAGCCGTCATCTCTCCCACCGGGCCCAGGAAGGCGCCTGCCTGAGAATATTGTTGTTCTGGCTGTCCCTGCGCACTGGGCAGGGACTCTGGAGGCAGACATCTTAGCTTCAGACCCGAGCCCGCCAGGTCCCAGCGGGTGACCTTGGACAAGCTGCTTCCCCTTCCACAACCTGCCTAACCTCAGCCTGCTTCCTCGCCCACAGAATGGAGCTGACATTACTACTTACTTCATTGGGCTGTTGTGAGGATTACATGGGTGATGCATAAGGCCTTAAATAGTACTTGGCACATAGAGCTACGTTAGTGCTTTGTCAGTTAAACAAAAAATGTGTGTACTCACACACAGGTGTATGTACACATGTAGAAATATACTGGCACCAAGTGTGTAATAAATTTGATCGTGATGGTAAACAAGGTAGATCTATTTTCATGACTAGTGACAAAGCTCCAGAAGCCAGCTCCTGTGTGTGGCGCTGCTGACAGAGCAGCCAGAGGGCCGGGTACAATCTGCAAAGAGTCTCTCGTGCAGATTCCACACACCTGGGAGTTGAATGTGCTTGTGCTGGGGACAAAGGTAAGGAGGGGAGCCAGGCAGATGATGACTCCGGACTGGCCTCTGGTGACAGTAAGTGGTGGCATCATGAGTTGAGAGATGGACCAATTTAAGAAAGGAAGAAATCGTCCATGTTGAGACATGTTGGGTTGAGGTGCATGGACGGCAGGCGAGGGCACAAGAAACCCTCTTCTCCAGACAGGACCTGCGTGAAGAGTAGAATCGTCCCCTCACTTCACTTATCACAATACCATCCGGGTCCATCCATGTTGTTGCAGATGGCAAAATATCCTCTTGTTTTAAATACCTGAGTAGTAATTGTGTGTGTGTGTGTGTGTGTGTGTATTACTCATTAATCTGTTGATGGGCGTTGAGATTTTTTCTATATCTTGGCCTTCAAAAATAATGCTGCAGTGACCACAGAGTATGATTGTACTCATACGTGGAAGATAAAAACACAAGACAAAGACAAATTTTCAGAGTATAAGAACAAAATGGTGGTTACCGGAGGGGAAGGGAAGGCTGGATAGATTGAGTAAAGGGAGTGTATGGTATGGTAGAGGATGGAAACTAGACTTTTGGTGGCAAATTAGAAGAAATATATACAGATGTGGAATTTCATTGTTGTCCACCTAAAACATACTATGTTTTAAGCCAATGTTACTTCAATAAAAATGCTATTAAAAAAAACAAGAATCCTGGCCGAGATGAATTCCAGCAACCACATGTGCCTTCCCATGTCACCTGTAACCGCTTGCACTCCGTTTTCCAGAAAGCTGGAGAAAACCAGTGACAGAAATTGTCCACCTCAGCACGGTGGAGACCGCGGGGCCAGCTCCTCATCAGCCTCGGGACCCGTGGCCCTGCTCACCCACAGGCACTTACAGAGCATTGTCATGTCCTGAACTTGTGAAAAGATCACACACCACATAGTTGGCATCTGAGTGGCAACTAGATCCACGTCTCCTCTTCGTCCAGAGCTCTCGTAGCCATCACTTCACTAGTGTCAACTAGTCCTGTGACAACCTTGCATGTTTAACCCAGATAATCTCACTTCTCAGATCAGCCAGGAAGAGAGACGCTATCAGCTCCACTTTCAAATGACGTAAAGGAATAGACACAAGATCACACAGATGTTAAGTGACAGATTTGGGGTATCTGTCCAAAGTTTGTCATACTTCTGTTTTCTGTGGCTGGGTTATTGCAACAACATTTAGGTGACAATGCAAGTTATTTCAAGACAGACTAGATTTTCTAGGTTCAAATCCTGACTCTGTTAGACTTTGGGAAAGTCACTGCTCTGTGTCTCATTGCCCTTGATCTGTAAAATTGTGATAATAATGGCATCTGACACATAAGGTTGTAATGATAATACATTGACTTAATATTTCTAAAAGGCTTAGGAAAGAACCTGAAATTCGATAAGCTTCTTGCTTAGTATAACCATGACTAAGACCCGTGGTTATTTTTTTTCAGGAGTGGAGGGCAAACTTTGAAAATAAGTCCAGTAACAACTAAGCCCAGTAATTATTTCCTTAATTTTTGGACACCTATATTTATTACTAAAAAGAAAAAAGAATCAACATCCTTAAGAAAATCAATATCCCAATAGGTTAGAAAGAAAGGAAATCAAGGCCAAAAAAAAAAAAATGAATGAATGAAGACTCTAAGAGGTCATTGCCAATTTATGAAAGACTGTGTTGAACATTTATAAGATTTGGATCACAAATTCAACTCTGAGTTGCTAATAGTCAGTGCAAGCAGGGAAATATGACCAGAGAATCCAAAAGATAAAAGAAAATCCCAGGAGAGGCACAACCAAGCCCTACATTAAGTGCCAGCAAAATCAACCAAATTGACATTAGTTGCTTTATAGCCTTGGACTAAGAGACTGCAATGGAATGACACACTACTAGGGGGCTACAGTTTCTCATAGGCATACTGGAAATGGGGTGATTCACAGAAAAATCAGAAATAATGTTATTTTCAAGAATTACCATTCATTCATTTAATAAATATGCATTCAAGGCCTCCTCTGCACCAAGCAAAACTATATATATTATCCCACTTAATCATCCTTAAAATCAGTAGGTATAATTGTACTGATTCTGTTGGTGAGGAAACTGAGGCTCAGCGAGCTGAAGTAACTTCCCAGTACCGCACAGCCGCTAAGCACAGGCAGGATTGGAATGCAGGTCTCTGCAAACCATGCTGGCCTCTCAGCATCTCGCCACTCCTCCTTCCCTTTGTTCTTCTACCTTCCTCTTCCCTTCATTTCTGCCTCTTCAAAAGCTAGTCCCAGGGAGCAGCAAATTTAAGTACAGAACAGAATAGAATCCCCTTTTTCTTGAAAGGCAAAAGGCACGACATTGTAGTTGAAACAAGATAATGCAAACATTTGCTTCACTGAAAGTTTACAAATTCCACTTCACCAACTTACATTTTCACAAATGACTGTCATGTCAGTTATCTTATTTATATAGAAGTTAGAAAAATAAAGAAAGGAAGTCTTACAACGAAATAACTTAGAACAAGTTTTGCTCCTGTCTCCTTGGCATTGTAAAGAAGTTTAGATGTTTCCAGAACGACACTTGCAGGCCACAGCATACACCACCACCGGCTGAGGACCCTTGTCCAAGGGCCTGGACACTCAGTTGCCAGAGCCACTGATGGTCGAGGCCCGAAACCCTGTTTCTGTCTTTTCAAACCTCACCCCACCTTACTTTATCAAAATTACACATGACCTAACGCGGACATCATTTCCCAGCACGGCCTTGCAAAATCAAATGTGGCGGCTTATTTCCCTGACACGGTGTGAGAAGTAGCTGGCCGCTGCCTGCCCGCTTTGTCCACTGCCTTGTGGCCAGTGTCAGGAGGACAGTTTGCTGTGGGGAAGACGCTCCAGACCACCTGGACAAGGCAGGGGGAGTCTGCAGGGCGGGGATGGCGGGGCCTGGGGGGAGCTTGGCAGAGGCCTGGAGATCCTGGGGGCTTATCTGGCGTGTGCGCTGCGCCACCTCTCAGAGGCAGGGTCTTCGGGGTCTACAGATATGTGTCCGTGTCCGTGTCCGTATATATGTGCATGTGTGTGTGCATGTATCTCCCTTGGAGACTGGCGCTTACCGTTGGATGAAGCTTCTCATCCCGTTGGGAAGGATCCAGGGGAAGTGACGCCAGAGAAGCAGGAAGCTCAGGGTCTCCCGGCCGCAGGGCCCTCCTCCCACCCGCCACTGCTCCCTCAGCCTTCCCAGAGCGGGCGGGGATGCAGGCGGAGAGAGCCGGGAGTCAGGCGTGGGGGACGCAGTCCAGTCGCCCTGAGGAGCAGGGGCTGAAGCTCAGTGGTGAAGGTGGTCGCACCCCGTGCAGCGGGACGGGCACGGGAGGGGTACTCTGCTCAGCCTTGTCTAGGGAGCACGGCTCTCCAGGCTGCACGGGGAGTTTACGTGTGCCCTAGGGGGCAGCTGCCTGGGATGAATGAGGCAAAAGCAAGCCAGGCCTGGTGTTTCTGAGAGGGAAAGACATGTCATTCTTGCAATATAAATACAGTCCTCTTCTCTTCATTCTCTTTTCCAAAACAACTTGGCCCCAGAAGTTGATGTATTGAAAGGAAAATTTGCCTTTGCCAAAATGTCAAAGCAACACACCTAAAATGCATTCAGCCAATAACTATCATTTCCTATTTATATAAACTTTTCTCTTTCCAAGTTTCAAAAACTTTGAACAACTTCAGGAGCGAGGCTGTGTGCGCCTGTTTCAAAAGGCCTGTCAGTAAGAAGAAAGATGTTGTTATTCTTCAATGACACAATTCCGTGAATCCCTTAAAATACAACTTGTGTTAATACTCATGTTCAAGTGGAAAAGAAAAAGAAAACTCCAGGAGAAATTCTTTGTGATCTGCTAGTGATAGAGAAAAAGAATGATACTGAGTTTCCAAACCTAAAGTGCTTAGAGACAGCGAAGAATTAGGGATCCGCATACTCCCCTCCCGGGTCCAGACCTGCCCCCACCCCAGAGCAGGTCAGATCTCCTCATCCCCAAGTGGAACCAGGGACTGACCCCAGGAGCCTGACTCACAAGTGCTGGGGTGATTTCTTCTTGCATGATTCTGGAACTTGTGTCTTCTATCACCTGGAGGGCATTCAATCTCAGAAATAAAAGATGTCCCTCGCTGCCTCCCCTTCCAAAATATACACTTGCTTTTGAAAAAATAAATCTCTCCTAAGAAAGTCTTCTCTCTTACGGATCCTTCTCAAGTTAGGGCTCTAAGTGTTTCCACCTGGACCCGGCATGACTTGGCCACTTAATCAAGATGTGATTATCTGGCCTGGAGTTTGGCCAGAGTGTACGTTTTCAAGAAATGAGGAGCTGAGCCATAATGCTGATGGCAAAGAATTCTAGTCTCCAGAGGCCCCCCAATCCCAAGTCTGTTGGGAGTGAACATTCCAAAGGTCATAAGCTCTCAAGGACAAATACCCCATGCCCATAATTAGAGAGGCTTGGCGGCCCAAGCACTTCCTCTGTTCCCCAGCTCAGCAGATCCTATGGCTTCTTTCTCCAAAATATCCCTGAAGTCTGTTGCCTGAGAATCCCTGGGTTGTTGCCCTGACCCAGAACCCCCCTTCCTCTTTTTAAATAAATGCCTTTGCTTCCACTTTCCCTCATTCTAAGTTATCCTTCATGGAGCCAGAGTGAGATTTCTAAAGCAGAAATCTAATTACATCACTTTTCAGTTGCAAAACCTTCCAAGACCACCCCACAAGATTGAGGTCAAAACTTTCTACCCTGACTTCCAGAGACCTCCAGAATGTGAGTTCAGCTGCTGCTGGTCTGTGCTCACTGGATAAAAAGGCAGGACACCAGTTCAACTTGAAATTTTGGAAAAACAATAAATGATAAGCATGATTAAATGATTTAGCATGAGTACCACTCATGCTAAAAAGTATCCACTTAATTTATAACTAGCATTAAAAAAAGGACATGAACAGGCAATGAAAGGAGGTTAGTGGGAGGGACTGACAATTAACATAACACTTGGTGCTGAGCATCCCAGCAGTCAAGTTGAAAAGGGAAAGAGGGTAACTTGTGTAGCTGAGTACCAAATCGAACACCCAGTTTTATGGGGAACACAGCTTTTATCCTTGTTTATTCTGAAGTTTAACTCTAACTGGGCCCTCTGTATTTTATCCAGCAATACCGCTGCAGCTGCACTATTCTAATCAATATTTCCCAAACCATCCATTTGTCTTTCCTGCACAATTATTCATTCCGTTTTCACTACCTAAAATGTTACTTCTGCTTTCTCAACCAGAAAACTCCTATTCATACCTTAAAACCCAACATAGGTTCTGTGAAGCTTCCCTGACAGCCGATAGCATAATCACCCCCTCCTCTAACTTCTTTTATCTATCTCCCCTTCTATCCTCATCACAGTGCACCATCATTACTTGCAAGTCACTACACCCTCTGCTAGCACTGGAAGAGGCCCTGACAGGGACAGACTCTGCCCACTTTGAACCCCCAGGCCCTGCTCAAGTCCAACACAGGATTGGGAGCTCAATGAAATGATTCAAATGAATGAATGGTAAGTGGCCATGTCAATCACAACTATGGCTTCAGATACATTCGCCCATTCCCCACCACCATGTGACTGAAAAGAAAAAATACAAAAATTTTAAATAATTTAAATTCTCTTTTTATAGTTGAGTCATATTCCATTGTGTTTACATACCACATCTCTACCTATTGGTCTGTACATCATCTTTATACATCTCTGTCCTTAACTTTTTCAGATTACTAGGCAAAGAAGTTGCTTCCTGTATAAAAACATAGATTTATCTGCAAGATCGACTTAAGTCTGATGAGTTTCTGAAGCTAATGTGACTGTGAGTGCAATGGAGACCATCCCAGCAGCAAGTACACTGCTGTGCCATAGTATCTCATTTAAACTTATTATTGCCCTAAGCATTACCATCCTCCTTGTTTAGAAAAATCTTCAAGGTAGAAAACTTGCATTTGACCCAAAGTCACATAACTAATAAGCATCTTAGTGTATCTTGAAGCTGAATTGTCCCTCCAAAGCCTGTGTCCTCAGCAGTGGTCACTTAGAGGCCAGGAACACACATCCCAATGGGTGAACGATGTGATTAGTCACTCATTGAACACTTAGGGAGCATGGAGCGTGCACGCGGAGAGGGCTGCATGAGAAAGACCCCAGATCGTGGAACAGGTTGGTGAGTGTCTCAGCATCCTTGGCTGGAGCACGAGCTGCCCACCATGTGGCCGCGGGTGACCACCTTCTCCAGCTGAGTCTTCCTTTCCTAAGAAGAACAACAGTGGTGAAAATAGCCTCCCTCCGTCTCATGGAGTTGGCGTCAGCATTGGAGGAACCGATGTGAGAGGAAATGTTTTTGCAAAGTGTCAAATGCTGTCGAAATTTGAAGTGCAAAATTGTTTTCTCAACAAGTCTGAGTAAACAGAGACTGGAATACTTAGTGGAGGTTTTCTAGAGCAGGAAGTGGGGTGGGCACACCAGCGGAAGGAACCCCACAGCCTCAGGCCCCCGCCTCTCAGTGAAGCACCCAAAGGAAGCTGAGTCACCCCGCTCAGCAAGACCCCTGCGGCCCCGAGATGATCAATCGAGTCTTCCTGTGAGAAAGCGGAAACCCAAATCCTGCTGTCCCCACAATCCCTCCCGAAAGCCGGCCCCTGTGGTCAGCCAAGGTGGGCCTCGGGCCGTGTGGTTCCCTTATGTGGCTTTGCTGACAGAAACAGCCAGTGTGGCCTTGGCCCCCCAGGGTCTGCGCCGGGGCGGCAGAGATGCCAAGATGGTACAGCGACTCCTCCGGCCTCGCTCGTGAACTCTCCACGGGAGGCCATGTCTGTCCAGCCGGCTGCTCTCGGTTATCTCTAGATGAGTGACACAGGACCTTCCAGAGCGCCCTTTGCGGTGAGGCAGTGGAGAGTCATGTCTAGGGGGCTCTAGAAGGTCAGTCTTCCAGTTCCTTTCAGAGGTGCTGAGTCTTCCGCAGCCTTGAAGACTACAGGGCTCTTTGGAGAACACGAATACCCCAGACCCCGACACAGGGCCTAGGTGGCGCACCAGAGGGCCACGCAGACTAGAACAGAGGACAAGTGTCCAGCACTGGCTGGTCTGCATCTCACCAGCCCTGTCTCTGACCCTGCTAGCTCCAAGCCTCCACTTCCGCGGCAGCTTCCGTGCGCTTTGCCCTGCGCCCAGGTGTGCACTGATGAAGCAGAGGTGAGATTAAACTTCAGCAAAGCCCAGAAGCTAAGGCTGCCCGTCTGTGAGAGGTCAGGACGGGGAGGGGCTGCAGGTGAGGCCTGGGGGGAGGAGAGGCCTCTGCTCCAAAGCAGTCTTGGCTGAGAAATTCAAGGCTCCGTGGCACAATGTGGACTACGGAAAGGGATAGCAAGAAAAAGCATTCCAGGTGGAAGGAAGTTTTTTATTAAGGTATAATGGACATATAACCTTTTATTAGTTTCAGGGGTTCAAATAATGAGTCGATATTTATATACAGGACAAAGTGACCATCACAATTTTTGTTACCATCATCATAATTCATGGTTCCAAAATTGTTTCTCGGGATGAGAACTTTGAAGAGTTACTCTCAGCAATTTCCAAATCTGCAATACAGTATTAACTGTAGTCCACGCTTTACATGAGCTCCCTGGCACTAATTTTTTTCCCATGATGAGAATGTTCAAGATTTACTCTCGGTAAATTTCATGCTCTGTGATATTGTCAGCACGCTCTACACCACTTCCTGGGACTCACTTATTTTTCAAGTGGCAGCTTGAACCCCTTCATCCTTCTTACCCACCCCCAGTACCCCTCCTCTCTGGCACCCACCACTCTATTCTCTGTATATATGAGTATTTTCTTGTTTTATTCATTTGTTTGTTTTGTTCTTTACATACAAAAGATCATAAGCTGCTGGTCTTTCTATGACTTATTTCATTTAGCATAATACCCTCAGGGATCATCTGTTTAGTTGCAGATAGCAGTCATTCTTTTTGATGACTGAGTAGTATTCCCACCAGATAAATAGCACTCCCCATCTTACTACTGAGTAAACTGAAAGTCAGAGACTAGTCAACTTGGCACAAAGTCCGAGAACGAACACATAGGTTTCTCCCTGTGACCCCAAACTTTGAACCTATCCCACAAACACGTGGTAGATAAGAGTCTGTTCTGTGAATGATTGTGAGGTTGTGCACAAATAATTCAGCACCTGGTAGTGAATCAACATGTAGGTTTAGGAAAATAAGTCCCTGGATGGGGAGCACAGGGAGTGGCCGGGAGTGGTGTAATTTCAGTGATGCAAGATGAATGAGCTCTGCTTGGCGGTACATTTCTGTGCCTACAGATACCAAAGCTGCATAGTGCACCTAAAACTTGGTTAGAGGGTAGATCTAAGTTAAGTGTTCTTACCACAATTTAAAAAAAAACTAAATCACAAAAAGTTACAAATAAAGAAAAATAAACAATTGATTGCCCCCAAGTATGAATTCTTCCATCACACTTCTTCCTGCAAGATGGTTGCGTGTGATGTAAGTGTTGCTTGGATCACCATAAATTTCTCAATTCCATGAGGAAGTCATCTGATTGATGCTGGGTCCTGTTTATGTCTGTGTCTATCAGATCACACAAAAGTGATTAGGAGAGTCCATTGACTCATAAACATGAGTGTGGACATCATAAAATATTTACACAAACACATTGATTACTTGCATTTACACGCCAATGAGGAAACACTAGGCCCTCCTTTAGCACAATGTCGGGGGGAAACAAGGTTCTTTGCAAAGCCAGTAATCAGCCCACATTCACTGCTCATTAGACTGACTCGAAATTCCGCAGTTTGTTTGCAAAGAAGATTTACATCTGTACCAACACATCTGTGGTGGAGGCAGCGTGCATGGAGAGAGAGCCGTGCACTGCGCTGCAAATCCAGAATGGTTTTCAGCATTTACGGGCTTGGGAACTACCCCCGCGCCCCTCTCTCCTACCCTCCAGCACCCCCCCCCCCAGTAATTCATCCTTTGCCTTGGAGAGGATATCCTGCTATCACCCAGACTGCTGACTCTTTAAAAAGTTTGTTCATGTGGCAGATCCTTGGAGGCTTGAACGATTTCTTCCCCACCCTCTAATCCCATGTCTTACCAAGGCCTCCTATGAATTCGCCACTTCTTGTTTCTCCGTACAATTAATATGATGCCACTGATAAAGATGTGTGAACTAGTGTGACATTCTGCAGAATGTCCAAGTGATCAAGGTCCTTTGGATTTATTATGCCCGAGGGTAGGAGGACTGATACAGCCCTTGCCCAAACCATGTGTACAGACTATCTCCCATTCCAGGTCAATGCAAAGTGCTTTTGATCTTCCTTTCTGATGGGGATGCAAGAACATGCTTTGCAAATTCAATGGCTACATACTGGATGCCAGAGTGTGTGTTAAGGTGTTACAACAAAGATACTGTTTTAAGTATTATGTTCCCTTAGAAACAACCTGTGCAACCGGGAGTACTATGCCAAAGGTCTTGGAAATTGCTCTCAGGAGACAAAGGCTAAGAGAGGGAAGAACAGAGATTTGGGCAGATGGGTGATCTGACCGGATGGACTCTGGAGAGAGATGCAACCTTCAGGACTGTCACAGTTTGAGGCGAGGATGACAGGCATTGTATCTCACGTCATCCAGTCATCGACTATGTGCCATTCCTTGGCGGAGGTCATAACCTTGCAGCCAAAGGCAATTTCTGATACAAGACACAGTGGCAAGCTGTCAGCTGCTATCCCCAGCAGCTGAGGGGTGCGGGCATCTGCTGTAAAGAGGAACAATCTCCACTCCCACCCCCCGTCCGTGTTCTGATGACCCCAGCTTCACATCTGCACAGGGACTGTCTCTCGGGCTTGGACACCAGCTATTACCAACCTCACATCTCTACTGGGTACACAGTGGGCATCTCAGCTTTCAGTTTTCAAAACCTAATGCCTACCCTCCCAGCTCTGCAAACCTGCCTCGCCTCATCTTTCCCCTCTCAGTAAAGACAACTCCCTCCTTCCAACTGGTCAGGCCAAAGGTGCCAGAGAGCATCTAGAACCCTCTAGTTCTCTCAGCACATTCAATCCATCAGCCAACCCTGCCAGTTTTAGCTTCAAAGTATATTCAAAATCATCCCTTTCTCACCAAAACATTAATCCAAAAGGATACCTGCACCCCTATGTTTATTGCAGCACTGTTTACAGTAGCTAAGAGATGGAAACAACCCAGATGACCCAAAATGGATGACTGGATCAAGACGATGTGGTCTGTATACACAATGGAATACTATTCAGCATCAAAAAAGATAAACACATGCGATTCGCAGCAACAGGGATGGAGCTAGAAGGGATCATGCTCAGCAAATAAGCCAGAAAGAAAGAGAAAAATATCGAATGGTTTCACTTACAGCAGGAATATAGGGGCACCAAATAAGAGAGAGACATTTAATGAGGGAGGGGGAGGATAAGGACTCAAAAAGGGGAGAAAAGAGCACAAGGGACTATGTTGATGGTTCACGGGCCCATCGGTGGTGGGTAACCAACAGGGAATACACAACAATGTAACAGACATAAATAATAATAACAAGAAGAAGAAGAAAGAAAAAAAATCATCCCATTCTCACTAAACTCATTAAGACCACTAAGTTCAAAGCCTCCTACCCCGTACCCCCAATTCTGCTTTGTTCCCCACTCCGCCCCACACCCACCACCCACAAGCTCTTCTCCACTCAGCAGACAGCATGGTCCTGTAAAAACTTGGGAATCCTTTCCTCACACCTCTGAAATGGCATCCCAGGGCAGTCAGAGTACACGCCAAGTGGCGTGGTCTGTGGCCGCAGACTGAACCAGCTGCAAGGCATAAATGGGAGCCGGGCTGTGAGAGGGTAGTCTCCGGGGAAGCGCCCCAAGTGGCTCTCTGCTCCCCGGAAAGTCAGTAGCACCACTCTTGGCCATAAAAAATGTGCAGTCACTACATTAGCAGACAAGCTCCGTAGACCCCCTTGGACCTGAGCACCCTGCTGGAGCTGGCACCTCGGAGCTAAGCGGCACGGCACCCCTGCCCTCAGGAAGCACGAGGTCCGGGGAGCAGGGACGCCCCAAACAAATCATCCGGCAAGAGTGTTCCGGAAAGTCCGCGTCAGCCTGCGTGGGATGCAGAGAACACATAAAGGGAAAGTGATTAGTGTCTCCTGGGGTGTTAGACAAGATTTCAGAAAAGGGTCCCGAGAGTGTTCGGGGGAGACGATAGGGCAGGAGGAGGGAGAGGAACCAGGCTCAGCAGAGGCCCTGGGGAGGAGACACCGTCCGCGGCCGGGCTCTTCGGAGCCCCACAGCCCACGGGCACGTCAGGGTCCCAGCAAGCACATGCTTCTCACCCCGCTCTGCAGCAACAGTAGTGGGGACACCACTGCACTGTCCCCCCGAAACAGACACCTGGGGGTCGTTCTTTCTCCACACCACCCATCCAGACACCCCATCTCGCTGGCTTCTTCTGCGACGTAGCTCTCAAACCACCCTTTGCCCTTCGTTCCTGCTTCTGCCCTCCACTGAGATGGGAAGACCCAGAGACCCAAGGGCAGAGGAAAGGAAGGTCCAGATCCCGAAGGAAAAGAAGTAGCTACCAGAAGAGGCAGGGAGGCAGGCCAGAAACCCAAAACCAGCAGTGCCCACAGCACTAATAATAGTTAAAGAATCAAGTTTTCAAATGTTACTCCTTCCATAAATTAGAGCCTATTAAAGGTTACTCCCCATAGAACGTCAGTCTTCCTCGGAGCGATGTGTTTGAGAGTGGGGGAGGGGGGGCACTAGCGCAAGTAGCCAGAATGCAGCCGGAAGGGCACCTTGCTCCTGGGGTGCAGGTCTCGGGGATCGGGCTGGGCGGCTGGAAGGAAACAAGGAGCAGGACACCTGGGCCTCACCTGGCCGGGTCACCACAGGAGCCAGAGCAAAAGCAGCCGGCCCCAGGGGGGAGTCCCCAGACTCCGGGCCCCCAAATCGGCCAGAAATGGGCTCTCATTCCACACCGCGCTGATTGTATTTTCATCTTTACTGTCTCCCAGACCAGGAGAAGGCCTTTTACTGGGTGACATTGTCCCCTGAGGCCATCAATCTTTTGCTATCGCAGACGGGAACAAGGACCCATTTCCAACCCTCGCCTGGGGCCCCTGGGATTTTCAGGTTAGGCTCCCAGACTGTGGGAAAAAAATTTTTTTTTTTTATGATCTTGCTGGGGAAAAAAATTAAATAAATAAACTAGTGGCTTTGCAACTGCTGTTGTTTTGAAATGTTTCGGTTTTATTTTGAGACTTGTATCTTCGGAGGATCTGTTTCCACATTTGGAGCTCCATGCAATATGCATGGTCTCTGCGTGAGCTGCGCTCTGCACTTGTGCAGACGGGACCGCCTGCCAGACTTTGTTGAGAAAATACATCGCAGTCACACCTGACCGGAAAACCATCTGTCCCCGCCTCGTGGACTCACGGCCAATACCAGGACGGGCTTGGGAAGTCCGGACTCGCGCTGGAAGACAGCTCGGTGTAAGGGCCTCCCCGGAGAGAAACAGCAGGTTTGCAGCAGGTGACAAATCCGTATCATTGGAAACCAATATTTATTTTTAATGACCTTCCCTGGAACCATGGCAAACAGTGAGAGGTTTCGAGAGGTAACTGGCTCCTGAGCAACCCGATCAGTTCCCAAGCGGGGGGCCAGGCTCCCTGGGTCACAGGGGGCGTTAGTTAACGCAGGGGCAGAAGTACGAGCGGCCAGACCAGCAGAGAACACGCGCGACGGAAGGATCACGACACTGTCCTTACTCGCGCCACGCTCCCGTCGGGAGCACACCCAAGAGATCGCGACCCCGTGCCGCTGTTACTCTCCTCGGGGCGCTTCAGCCCACGGCCCGGGAGATGGACCCGGAGAGTTTGACGCGCGCGCATCGAGCGCACCAGTAAACACCAGCGGGGGAAACGTTTGGTGTGACTCGTGCGGAGTAAACCGCTCACACTCCTCACACTCAGCCGCGAGTGTGCAGATGATGGGTCCCTGGAGAAAGTGGGCTCCCCACCCTGAAGGCTTCGGGAACCCTGGCTGAAATCATGGGCCGGCCCTGGCGCAGGGATTTCCAGCAAGTTCCCTCAAGCCCTTGAACTCGCCCCCTGCGGGGACCGAGGAGTTGGCAGGCGAGGGAGGCCGCGCTCTGGCTTTGCAGGGCAAGCTGGTGAAGCTTTGCAGCGGCAGACACGTGTGCCCACGCTCATCCGCACGGCTTCCGCGACAGGCCGAAGGAAGGAACTTGTTTCGGCCACTGAATCTCAACCACATCCGCTGCGCGGGCAGCAAAGCAGGTCAGGAGGAGAGGGACCCTCAGGGGGTGTTCGTCTTCTCACACATGCAAGTGAAAAGGAAAAGGGATTCCTCTCCCCCTTTGAGTCTTGCTTCTTTTCTCTCTTCCTCCCTCCCTTCTCCTCTCCCGCTCCCTCTGCTCCTCACCACCAGTGTCCACGCTGTCCTTGAAAAGGAGTGTGTCCTCCTCACCTCCTAGAAGATAGAGCCACAGAAGGCAAGAGAACAGCAATGGCGGCTCCTTCCACGGGCGCCCCGCAAAGCCAGGTGAGCTCTACCTGAGCCCCACACCCCCGGTGGCACCACACAGTGGACTGACTAGCCCCCTGTGGCTAGAGAACGGTTAGGCAAGGTGGACCTCGTGTGAGACCAAACCCATCTGACCTAAAAGGCCAGCCTTGCCCAAGCATTGTTGCTTCCAAGGGGGAGGGCGTGAAAGGCCAGACATGCCATATTTGATCGTAAAGGCCCAGGCAGACCTCTGGGTTTAAAGCACTTGGAGAAGCCCCAGAGGGGCGGCAGGGCTGGGGTCCCCTCCTGTCTCATCCCCCCGACAGCCCAGCTGCCTGGTTCTGTCACGTGGTCTCTTCAGCCTCCTTGCTGAGAGGCCCTGGGCTCTCACATCCTGTCTCCTAGGAATCCCTCTCCCAGACTCGAATAGGGCCAAGAACTTGAGCCAAAGCTCAGGAACGCGGGTCCAACCCCCTGCTCCAGCACTGAGGGGCTGCCTCACCCTGGGAAACCAGCTCACGTCTGTGAACCTCAATTACCTTTTCTGTTAAGCAAGAGCTAAGCGTATCTACTGCCTCCCAGAGCCTCGTGAGTGAGCTGCCTCCGCTCCTTGCCTCAGCGGAAGGACGCTGTCCTCTGCACGCAGCCCTGACCCCTCCGAGCAGGCCCTGGGGAAGGCGACTGGCCACGGAGACGTGGGCTCCAGCCTTTGTCTCTCTGCTCGCACCACCGACCTCCGCTGTACCCCAAGTACTTGTTTATGTGTTATGTTCTTTTGGGTAAAGCTTTCAAGACTTGGGTAACCTACAGAGCCTTGATGGGGGTGTGGAGAGGCAAACTTCTCCAGGGCGGAGAACCCTAAGCTTTCATGGCATCGGTCAGTTCTGCTTCCCAGGACTTGCCCACCTACCCCGGTCCCCCCGAAGGCTGAGGGCAGCTTGAATGGAGCCAGCTCCGCCAGCTCCCTCAGACTCTGCGGGTGGACAGTTGCCCCTGCACTTTGGGGGCCTGCCCCCTCCCCATAAGGCTCTGCCTTGTCATCCTGGCAGAAAAGCAAAGAGCATGGACTTGGAGATCAGAAAATGCCCAGCCGAGGCCTGGCTCTGCGCTGCGCTCCAGCTGTTTGATGTTGGGGAGAGGCTTCATCGTCTTGGGCTTACGGCTCGCGCGACAGGCTTTTATCCATGTGGCAAACAGCAGGCGCACGGCCCGTGCTGAGATGCGGCTCGTTTTCATCATGTTCTCTCCGCGTTCTCACAACATCACGGTGCAAGGTACAGCATCCGTCACCCGAACGCACCCTCCTCGAGCCACATTAGATGAGAAACATTACTGGAGAGTGTCTGGCGTGGAGCCCCTGCCGCCACCGTGGAGACCTGGCACCAGCGTCACCGCCGGCTGCTGTTTTCGTTTGTGCTAAAACCTGGTCAAGGCGCTTCATGCTTTTTCTAGCCACGTGACTCTCCCTTATTGTCCCTTCTTCTCAGATGAGGAAAATGCAGCCCAAGAGGCGAAGTCAGTGCCTTAAAGTCGCCCAGCTGGTTGGGGGCCCAATCAGGGCTGCCCAGTAAAATCCACCTGTTTTAATCCTCTCAGCTCTGGGGCAAGGGAAACGGAGGGGCCAGAAGCCAGGTGTGCTCCCTGCTCTCCGAGGGGGCAGGTCGTGGGCCAGGTGTGCAGGCCTGGAGGTGAGGAAGAGCAGCTGCCTGGGAGAGGGGCCGGCGCAGGCTGGGGCCCAGAGGGACAGGTCGGAGCAGGCTCCAGCAGGCTGCGGCTGAGGATGGAGGGGAGCTGTCGGGAGTGTGGCAGGAGGGTCGGTTCGGAGGTGGGGGCGACGCGATGGGTGTGACGGAGCAGCTGCTGGGCCCGGCCGGTGGCAGCGGCCACACACACATGGACTCACTTAGCCTGCCAGGGCCACGCGGCTGGTCATTCTCCGGGAGTTTGTGCAGAAGGGAGCGCAGTCATACTAATACTAAGCAGTAAAAACAGAAGTGGCGCCGGGCAGCCGCGTCCAGGAAGCGGTTCTGCTCAGCGCGCACCTGGACATCTGTCTTTACCTTGGGCTAGTGGGGAAACCAGCAGCCCAGCCTCACCCCGAGTGCACAATGCGGTTTCAGGGTTCCTAGTGGTTCTCAGCGTGTTTGCTCCACCTGGGAGGCGGACGCCACATACAGAGAGAGGTGCCGGCTCTTTCTCGATCCAACACGGGGGTCTTTCGTGAACCCGCCATTCTCTCCCCCAGCCCACCTTGCGGGGCCCGTATTCGTGACTCCTGGCCTCGTGGAAGATCAGCCCCCCCAGAGACCCTGTTTCCAAGTGGCCTTCACGTGGCTCCCGAATGCACACAAAGGGCTGTGCTAGTGCCAAATACGTGTCGTGAAGAGTGTAGCGGATCTTAATTACTACATGGAGTAAATTCAGGGAAACGGCTCCATTGTCTACTTTCCTCGGTTGTCCAATCTGTAACCCACTGACCAGCTATAAATACTTATAATTATTTTCTTTCATCACACGCAAAACCACTAATTAGAGTAATTACTGCAAAGTATAGTTCCCATGAATCAAGCCGGCATGAGGCAAATCACACCCGGTTTCCCCAGTTTGGTTTCCTCTAAGTGCCCCGTCCTCGGCGGCTTGGTTTCCTGGGCCAGACTCACCGAATGTGCCAAGATGCGTGGGTTCTCTGCCCAGGTCACGCCCTCCTGTCCTCTGACGTGAGGCAGGTACGTGCCAAAAGGGGGTGGCTATCTCCACAGGTTTGAGGACGCCGGTCAGGTGCTTGACCATTTCTGACACCAGCAACCGAAGGGGTTCGCTCCTCCCACCGCAGCCGCCCAGGGTCCATTTCGTGTCCTGTGTCCCCCCCAAAGGCTGGAGTGGTTTGCCTGGTCATGCGCTTCCATCAGCTTGGAGACTTGTGGATCTGGTGGGGTGGAAAGAGTTGGGCCCCGACGCCCACCGGCTGACCGTAGAGCCGGGCTGAGGGCTGGGCTGGGGCTTCCTCAGGGTTGCTAGGGAATGCCAAGCCCACCAGGGATGGAGCAGGATGGAAACCGCGTCTGCACGTAAGTGCTGGGGTGTTAAGAACAGGGAAAGAATTGCAAGCAATTAGCAGCAACATGGATGGAATTAGAGGGGATCATACTCAGCAAAATAAGCCAGAAGGAAAGAGAAAAATATCGAATGGTTTCACTTATAGCAGAAATATAGGGGCACCAAAAAGAGAGACATTCATTGGGGGTGGGGATAAGGGCTCAAAACGGGGAGAAAAGAGCACAAGGGACTATGGTGACGGTTCACAGGTGAATCAGTGGTGGGTAACCCCCGGGGAATACACAATAATGTAAAAGACATTCATAATAATCAATCAAAATAAACTTTAAAAAAGAACAGGGAAAGAAGGGGTGGCAACAGGAAGGAAGGGACTGCACCCCGCTGTGCTAGCCTTCCAGCTCAGGTGTGGCGGTGGCGTCTTTGATGCGTTTCTTGGGACGTCACCTGCCTTCTCCCCCAGCTTCCTGCCCTCGAACAGGCCCACGCGGCCTGCAGCCTGGCCCTGCCCCTTCTCACGCCCCAGGTGTGGCACTACCTGACTCGAGTTGTCGCTCTCGTCAGGCCGGCTCCTGCCCTCGGCCAGCCCCCTGCGTTGCGGGAGGGTGGAGGGGCTGCCTCCCCTCTACCTCGTCAGCACCGTGCAAATGTGCACGAGGCTAATAAAGCCTAAGTTTTCGGCCCCATCACTTACTGGTACAGGCCCCTTCCAAAACCTCGGACTTCATTTATATTCATTCATAAAATGTGGTGGACTGTGTTGAGTACCCCCACCCCCAAATTCACCCGCAGGAGCCCAAATCCCCAGCACCTCAGAATGGGATGCATTTGGAGAAGAGGCCTTTGAGGGGGTGATTAAGTTAAAACGAGGCCCTCTGTGGGCTGAAGTCCAGCGTGATCAGGGGCTCAGCGGACGAGCGGGTGAGGACACCAGGAGAAGATGGCGTCCACTAGTTCAGGAGACAGGCCCGAGGGTCCCCCGGCCCACGCCCGGCCTCCGCTTCCCGCCCCGGGACTGGGGACGTCTCTGCTGTTTAAGGCTCGGCTCGGTGCTTTGTTTCGGAAGCCCGCTGACCACACAAACTCCCTGCCAGAGGCCGCGGGAGACAGATGCCCCAAGGCTGACCCGCATCCCTGCAGAACTGGCGCGCACCTGATGGGCAGGGCAGAGCCTCAGCCAAGTGGGGGTGGGGCTGACGGGGAGACTGTAAGGCCATGGGAGCGAAGGCACCGTGAAGGAAGGGTCGGGAGACCCTGAGCCAACAGCCGAGTCTCGTGGGGCTCGGATTCCTGCCCCCCAACCCGACATCCTCTCAGGCTCTGCTCAGCTTGGCCATTGCTGAAGGAGATGCCTCGTGGGATCGGGGTTGTGGGATCGTGGGGTCTCCCATGCCACCCCTTCTGGGGCAGTATGGCTTCTCACTCCCTGGGCCTCTGACGAGAAAGCCAGAAACGGGATCCCTCCAAGTGACAGTGGCAGGAAGTCAACTCTGTTCCAGTGGCGAGGTCACGACACCAGCCCCAGGGCGAAGGCCCCCCCTCCACTAGGAAATTACAGGCCTTCAGCATCTCAAGTCATCTTATAATCACTGAAATGAGAGAGAAGCAGAGGGTGGTATCGGCCCAAGGACATGAAAAGGGGAGGCGAGAGCGGAGTTAAAGACCCAGGTTAGGTCTCAGAAGGGAAAGGCTATTTTAAAATGCGGTGACCATGCATTGGCTGCGTGCGCAGGCAGCCCCAGTCGCCAAGACAGACGCGTGGGTTCTCTGCCCAGGTCACGCCCTCCTGTCCTCTGACGTGAGGCAGGTCAGCACCCGACAGAACAGGCTCTTTTAGGTCAGCGAGGAAGCCGAGCCCACCCCCACAGGAGCACCAGCAGGCCCGGCCTTGGGGCGCAGACAGGGACGTGCCAGCAACGCCAGGCTGCCTGCGGCCTCTCCTGCGTGCCATGGGCAGTGCTTGGTGCTTACGTCTTTAAATGAGAAAAAAGTAAAACGATTGTTTCACCAAAAGCATTTGGAGAGGTCTTGCATTTCCTCGCATTTAGACTGATGCTGGCCCCTGGCCAAGGCCGAGAGCTAGGAGCACCGCCCGCCCCCGTCCCAAAGTAGATGGAAACTTCTTCCCGTGCTCACCCTCAAACAGTGCCGGGCCTCCAAAGCGGCCCGAAAGGCTGGCCAGGCCCTGCTCTGCTGACCTAAGATTTTTTTGGATGTCAGCTTTGACTTCCCACCCCACCCCCATCACCCTGCTCCCCTAAATCTAGCCCCTTCCCAGATCCAGGGTCTGACTTGCTCCCCAACCAGGGGGCCCCAAGCTAAGAGCTGACCCCCTCCATGCAGGTGACACCCTCTCCTGACCTCACCTCGGAGATTCTGACCCATCTGGTCTGCATCTTCTGTCCCCTTTGCAAGCCCGGCTGACTGGGGTCTCCACGAGGACTAGGCAGACCACCCACCGGTGCTCCAGAAGAGGCCCTGCCAGCTCCCTAATAAGAGAAGGAAAATAATAGACACTTCCTGAGCTCTTCCAATGAGGGGCCCCTCTAGGAAGCCCCCCCGACCCCACAACGCAGCCCTGGCATTGCGGCGGAGTCTGCTGGGGCTGGGCCTCGGGCGGTGGGCCACAGCTCACTGCTAGACAAATGGGGCGGGAGAAGTTATGGGGTGTGATTTAAGGACAGGCAGCCAGGAGCAGCGGCGGCCCCCCCCCGGGCCCCCCATGCGCCCCACACGTACAGAAACTGCAAAGTTGAGACAGGCCGGTGATGCCATCATCATTTCTCACCCTGTCTTGGGCCCACCCAGCTCAGACCTCAGGCTTTCGGACCCGGGGCGACACCCCGCAAAGGGTGACAGGAGAAACAGCTCAGCCCACCCAGCGGGGCAGAGCGCAGTGGGCCAGCGGCCCGGGGAGGCGGGAGGGGGGAGGACCTCACCCCAGACAAGAGCAGGGCCCAGGCTCAGCGAGCCCCACCGCAGCTGCCCTTGGCTTCCAGGCTCCGTCAGCCACAGGGTGACCCTTCCCGAGCCTCGCCCAGAAGCACCCACCGAGCTTCCAAAATCTCCCGTTCCCCGAATACCTGGGGGAGCAGCCTCAGACCCAGCAGACCTCACGGCTCCATGTCGAGCGGAAGTCCTGGGTCAGAAAGCCCGTGGGGTGGTGCTGGGGGTTAGTGCGAATAATCCATGAGTTTACAAAATAATTCCCCAAAATAAAAAGAAATAAACACAGTTAACTGCCCATGGACCTGAATAATACTGAAATGTTAAATATACTATATTATGGCCTACGTCATTATTATTATCCCTCAATTACTGTAACATAATACACAATTTAATTATTGCCTATTTTAAATATATATTTTAAAGTATATTATATAGAGTAGTAATATATTTTAAATATAATATTTGTTATATATTATTAGTTACTATTGTGAATATACAATAAATATATCACACTCCAGATTACAATAGGCAGTTTTGGCCCCATCTTGGCCCCGGGAGCCTGGGTGCCCTCACCAGGCCCACCGAGGAGGCAGCGCCTAAGTGAGCCCGGGCTGGCTCGGAGGAAGTCCCGGCTCCGCTCGCTAACAGGGACCAAGGAACGATGCACCATCCCTTTCCCCCAGACGCGAACCGCGAACTCCTGCCAGGGTCTGCTTCAGGTTTTATTGCTGGAGGAACAGGCCCACACCTCGGGGGGTTGGCTCCTCCGTTGTGGGGCTGAGTCTTGGAAAATGTTTCATGTTTGCAAATCTTGCGCTTGATGGGCTGTGACGACGTCTGCCCAGGGCAGCCTGTCTGCGTGCGCGGCTTCTGGGCGCTGCTCACGTGCCCCTGGCGGCGACACCCCCACAAGCAGAGGCCATCAGCCCTGAAGACTCAGGTGTTATCGCAGCAGCTGTGGTTTTCTTTATGAGGTCCACAAAATTATGGCGATGCTTTTCTAAAAACACCGTTACATTAGAAAATTTTTGAGCTGGGAATCAAACAGCCTGGGTCCTAAACCCAAGTCTGCCTTTCACTGGTTTTATAACAAGAAATGAGTAAATCTCTCTGATTCTCAGTGTCCTCTGTTTAATGGGGTGACAGTACAGGTCATCATGGATTGGACACACACCCTCCCAAGATTCTGGGTGATAGACGGTCACAAACGAAGACATTTATGCAAGGCCAAATCGCTGTAAGTTTAACACTTGCCATAGTCCTCAAATTTAAACCCAACAATAGCCGACAGACTAGGCCAAGATACCTGCATGTGCCCGGGAGAAAGTCACAGCCCCGCAGAGCTGGAGAAACTGAGTTTGTCAGAAGAAAGTCCCAGGGGGCCGTCCTCTGTGTCTGTAAGAACCAAGATGAACAGCCCCTTCGGGCACCAGGCACCCTGGGCCCTGAGACGGCGGCACCGGGGAGGCTGGATCTGCTCTGCCAACAAACTCACGGTCTAAACTTGGTGCCACTTGCATACAAAGGTGCAGAAGCCTTGGCAGAGAAACGGCTGGGTCCCGTGAGAAGCGGGAAGGAGAGGGCAGCTGAGATAAAGCTGGAAGGCGAGGAGGAATGTGCTCGAGAAGCAGCCAGTCACTGGCGAAGCACCAGGGAGAGGGTGAAGGCCTTTCGCACATTGCCGAAGACATGCCCTCTCGGACGGTGCTGGGCTGGCGGCTGGTGCTGGTGGTGATGGCGACGCACCAGGGCAGCCCCGCTCTCCCGCACCCCACCCCTCACGCGGGGCAGGTAGGGAGAAGATGAGAGAGCCAGGGCGGGAGAAGGCCGCGGGCGAGAGGCTGAGCGAGGAAGACGCGCCAGGGGAGGCCCCACCCGTTTGGGGTGAAGGAGGCGTCCACGCCACTCCCACACTCCCGCCTGACCCTAAGTCTTCGACAAGCGACAAGTCGCTCAGTTCCTGGGGGCTGTTTTCTGCAATGACCGAGAAGAGCCAGCGCTCAGGAAGGGCTGGCGTGTCACCGCGGTCACTCTCGGCGGCAGTGTCCAGCACACGCAGGACTGGCCCTGGCTCTGATGTCCCCCAGGGGACGAAATCTCAGGGAAGTCCACGTGTCCAGGCTGTGGGTGATTTTATCATTCGGTTCTGGCATCGGAATCGCGGACTGTAGAACCGGCTCCTCTCCGTTCTCCCGTTCCTGGCCGCTCGGGAGACGTGGGCAGGGGCGGGCAGCTCGGGCACCTGAGCCAGCCTCGCTCCCCAGGCTGGCCGAGCACCCTCCCCTGAAACCAGAACCATCTGTGTGAAATGACTGGGAGGCACAAAAAGTGCTGGACCCACAAAAATTCCAGCTTTGGTTTTGGTTTTTCTGGCAACAAAAGAATAAAAACGTAGCTCTTATTTCTCCAAAGATTGCCTTCCCACAGTCTGCTCGGGCCTCCCTGCACTCTGGGTCGAGACTCCCGGTGTTTTTGCAGCCACTCTTCCAACAGCCTTTGGAGAGATTGCTGGAATGTGCATTAAGGTCAGGGTTTTGGCCGGGAATAAAATGAGTTTTGCAAAAAGGACAAACTTCATAAATCCTAAGTCATTCCTCCACAGGTGTATAGGAGAAACAGAAGAAATTGTGTGTGTTCAGGCATTGCCAAGACTCAAATGTGAAAAACATATAAGACCCAGATAGGAATTGTGTTTTCCACAAAAGGTGTCTGTTAAGACACTTGAAGGGAGTCCAGAGCAAGGCCAGTGTGAGCTCTGAACCTATGGGGAATGGCCAGCCAGGTCCTCACACAGCATCTGCCCACATTACTATCACTGGGCCACCCTGGGCTTCACCCAGTAAAGACCACACCTGGGACTGTCCCAATGAGGTGGGACCAAGTTATTTCCAGAGACGAGTGAGGGGTGTTGGAAACTTCATTCTTCCTACACCACAGGAAGGCTTAAAGATCCAACCCAAACCAGAGCCCGTTCAAGTGTCAGGAGACAAAAATAATGTGGTTTGGGTGCACAAACGTTTTTAGCTATAAATACCATTTAGATTGTTCCAGTGCAGTGAGCCAAACCTAAATGCTGTGAGGTTTCACCCAACCGAATGGTTCCTTAAATATCGCAGCGCAAGGACAAAAACTACCCGATGAAATTGAAAGCACAGACTGACTTTAAATGGATGACCTGACCGAGGAGAGAATGTTGTCCAGGCCGTGCGTACCACGTGTTACAAGCTGAGGGTTCTGGGCAAGCTCATGCACGGCCACCAGCGTGGTAAACCTTCTGCTGGAAACCCCACGAGAAAGGCATTAGATCTGTACCGTAACGGCGAGGAATTCAAAGCTCCAGACAGATCAAAATACCAGCTCAAAATGGATGCTGAGTCAGTTGGGCTCCAAAGCCCACCAGCTCACGGCATCCACTACCCCATGCACGTGTCTCCTGTCCACCACGGTGTGACCGAAACAGGGCAGTGCCCTCCCATTCAACCAGGACTCCTCCGGACGGGCCTTTGTTAACTTGCAAGTTGTATGAAATGTCCCAGGGTTACCAAAACAAGTACCACAAACTGGGTGGCTACAACAGCAGGAAGTTCTGAAAGCTAGAGGTCTGAAATCCAGGAGTCTTCAGGGTAGGTTACCACAGGGATGCTGAGGAGAATCTGTTTCCTGCCTCTCTCCTGGCCTCAGGTGGTTTACCAGGAAGACCTAGGCACTCCTCCATCTCATGTGGCCTCTCCATGTCTCGGTCTGTGTCTCTTCTCTTCCTTAAGGACAGCAGCCCCATTGGGTTAGGGGTAACCTCATCTTAACTTGATTAATCTGCAGAGACACAATTTCCAAATGAGGTCAAATTCACAGGTACAGGAGTTAAGTCTTAGCCGTGCAAGACACTTCTCTGTCCACAACAGAGGACAGACTCATGTTTCTTGAACAAATCAAAGCGCAAATGGCCCTTGCTGTAGTCCATGGTCTGTCCTGTCAGCTCCTCTCTGGACACCTGAGGTCTCTGCACACACCTCTCCACCTCCCTCACCGCCTGCCAAATCCGTCTGCCAATGCTTCTGCCTTGCTGTGACCTTCCGTATCCTGATGGAGGGGGAGAAAAATAATCCCATTAGGGACCAGATCCAGCCCCCTTTTCCTTCAAAAAACTCCAGGGCAGTTTTCCCGCTGCATAACAACCATCAGAAGCTCCAGATACCGTTTGAGCAAAAAAAGTAAGAATCTGAATCTAAGATCTGCTCCTTCAGCCAAGATTCAGAGCACTAGAAAGTGTGTTATGGAAAATGGCGGAGAAATTAAATCTCACTGAGGTTTAAACAGACCAATTTAAGTGTGCTATGTAATGCCTACGAAACACGGTGTCCCAGAACACAGACACACCAGCCTAGGTTTGACAACTCTGACCATAAAGTCTTTTACTTTTCTAACAACTGATTTTTTAAAAAATCGAATCCTTTTTGCAAACACATAGACACTTTGTGTTCTACCTCCAAGAAGACTATACATGCGGTTGTTACGATGCAAGAATATTGGCAAAAATGCTCAAAAGTGACTAATACATTAGCCCAAGGGAAAGAAACTGTAGAAAGTAACAAGAAAATATCAGCCCACTCAGGCAATAGACATTTGCATTTCCTGTTAAATATAATTTCCACCAGGTGTGTGAAGCACATGAGTAATTACAGATTAAGAAAAAATTAAGTGATAACCTTTTTCAGCATGGACACCACCCCCGCTGCTGCTGGCTTTGATGAGGTCAAAGCCTTCCACAAAGCCCAGGTGAGCTGGCGGCCTCCCCGTGCTCCCACCTGTAACAAGGACACCTCTCGTCCTCCACTTCTTTCCCCTCCCTGCAAAGTGTCATTTAAACCTGTGTACTCGGATTACTCTTCAGAGAACCCTGGAGTTCTGACACTAAAATCAAAAACGCTTACTTTTCCCCAGTTTTCAGGGATAAGAATAAGTAAACCAGGGGCCTCCCTGGTAGAGCAGCGGTTAAGCGTTGCGCTGTGGAGCTGTCGGCAGCGGCGACATGAGTTCAGTGGCCGGCCAGGGAGATTCCCACAGGGCGCAGCGGACCTCTCCTGCCTCGCCTGCTGCTCCCCTCAGCAGTATATTTCCATCAATCTGCCTGTTCTGCTCCCTGCTCTGTCTATGGTGAACCCTCTCGCCGCCCCACGCCTCTGGCCTGTACCCCAGCATTGTATGCATAAATAATTAAATCTTTTAAAAAGAAGAAGAAGAAATAAACCAGTAGAAATGGCCCAGTGTTAAGGTTTATTCTGGAAATTTCTTTTCAAGTGTTTCAGTCCAAAAATAATACAAAACGATGCTGTGCCTTCTATGAGACAGAGAAAGGAAGAAAGACACACCCCATAACTCTTCCTACAGTATACTGTTATAATTGCTCTATTTTTTATTAGTTGTTGTTGTTCATCTCTTACTCTGCCTAATTTCGCTAAATTGAACTTTATCATAGGTGTGTTTATGTAGGGACAGATGTAATCTCTACAGGTCGGTACTATTTGTGGTTTCAGGCATCTACTGGGCATCTCAGACTGTATCCCCCATGGAGGGGGCATCTGTAAATGATCACAGCAAATGATCAAGTCCCCCAAGCCCAATTCCCCGGCAACTGCGCTTGCCACAGGGGACAGCCCCAGTTTGCATCTGCATTTCCTTGCCCACCACCTGCTGGTGTCTGACAGCAGGGGCCAGATGTTCTAGAGCCACAGCCCCTGCGAGCTGCTTTAAGAATAAGCAGATAAAAATGCAAATCAAAACCACAAAGAGATACCACATCACACCAACTAGGATAGCTATACTAAAAAAATAAGTAAATAACAAGTGTTGGCAAGGAGGTGGAGAAATGAGAACCTTTTCAAGTTGCAGGTGAGAATTAAAATGGTGTAGTCACTGCGGAAAACTGCAGAAAGTACTCAAAAAATAAATGCAAAATGACCACATAATCCAGCTGTTCTCTTCTGAGTAATGTCCCAAAGAACTGAAAGCGGAAACTCAGACACGGTACATCCCTGTTCATAGCACTGATATTCACGGCAGGCAAGAGGTGTAAGTAATTCAGCTGCCCCTCCGGGGGTGAATTGGTAAGCAATACGTGATAACGTGTAGACAAGGGACTGTTATTCAACCTTCCAAAGAAAAGAACTTCCAATTCTTGAGACCACAACTAAAGACATCATACTAAGCGAGGGACTGAAAGTTCAGAGAGAGAGGAAGTAGAACAGAGGTTCTGGGACTGAAAGGAGCAGGTGGAAGTTACTGTAACGTAAGGACAGATTTTTCATTGGGGGAGGTGAAAAGTTATGGACGTGGAGATTAGGGGTGTCTGCCCAGCAAAGCAGATGGAATTCAGACCCAGGAGCTGCACACTTAAAAGTGGTCAAACAGTAAATTTCACATTATGAGTATTTCACCACAATTTAAAAGGCAAAAAAGATTGCGTTCATCAAGGCCCACATTTAGCAGCCTTCTCTAGCAAGCATTTCCTTCCAGTCATCCATCACCGAGCACATTGTAGAAAACTGACAATTGATTTGCTAGGGCACAACTTGTGGGTGTTTTTTTAAGAATTTCTTTAAGTCTGTAACTTTTTTTTTTTAAGATTTATTTATTTATACATACAAGCTGGGGTACAGGCCAGAGGCGTGGGATGGCGAAAGGGTTCACCAGAGACAGAGTTGGGAGCAGAACAGGCAGATCAGAAACACACTGCTGAGGGGAGCAGCGGGTGAGGCAGGAGAGGTCTGCCGTGCCATGTGGGAATCTCTCCAGCTGGGCACTGAACTCGCGTCGCCGCTGCCGACAGCTCCACAGTGCAGCGCTCAACCGCTGCGCCACCAGGGAGGCCCTAAGTCTGTAACTTCTTTTTAACTAGAGAGAAAGCAAGGAAAATCCCTGGCTCAAGATGCCATCACTCAAAGAATCCCAACTGATCATACTTTGAAAAGGAAAAATGATCCCATGCACTTAGAATATTTAGCAGTATAGACTGTTGTACAACCCAAAGCACTAAGTCATCACTATTAACAGTTGCTAAACGTTTCCTTTAAACAACAGCAACAGCAAATGTTGTCTGAGCTCCTGTTAGGCTGCATGTATGTAATTGTGTGTATTTGAAATTTTTCACTTAGCATCATGTTAATGTTTTCATTTTACTTTTATTCATTTTACTTTATATTTGCAGTTTTAAAATGTATACAGTTGGGGCGGCTCCCTGGTGGTGCAAGGGGTTAAGTCTCAGCACTATGAAGCTCTCTGTAGCCACTGCAGCACGAGTTCCATCCCCAGCTAGGTAGCTGACCACATGGCACAGCAGACCTCTCCTGTCTCGTCCGCTACTCCCCTCAGCAGTGTATCTCAGTAGATTGGCCTGTTCTGCTCCCCACTCTGTCTCTGGTGAGTCCTCTCACTACCCCATACCTCTGGCCTACACCCCAGCTCTTGGAAGCATAAATAAATAAATTTTAAAAATAAAAGTAATAAAATGTATACAGTCGGGTTCCCTTACTGCATGCTTATCAGTTTAACACTTTTGCATTGAAAATGTTCTCAGAGATTTCCTTTAGTAGGATCTAGGCGTGGCTTGATAACTGTTGAGTCTTCCTGATGAAACACTGAGGCTGCCTCTAAGCTTGTTTTTGTTTTATGTTTTGTTTTGTTCATGGACTCTAACAAGCAAGTATATTTATAGCAAAGAAATTGATAGATCAAAATAGGATCAATTTGCATTTGGGATGGACCCTGTAAAACACATTCAGCAAGGCAGGAACATGAGGCCTATTCCCCACACCAGGACCCCAGTTATTGGCAGAATTTGCAGGAATAAATGGCCTAAAGTTTGTGTTTCTCACGAAGAGGCGCAGTATCGCTTTAATGTTTATCTGAATTTCCTTAACTAAGACACGTACTGAACCTCTTTTAATACAGCTCCTGTCTATTTCCTTTTCCTAGTGTTACTTGTTCGGATTCTTTTTTGACTTTTCCATTTCTTTGTCTTATTGATTTATATGAACTTTTTTGAGGAGGAAGGAAATTAGCCTTTCGTTTGTCTTATGTATTGCAGATATGTTTCCCAGATTTGTTTGTTTTACTTGGTTATAACTCTTCCATGTGAAACATAAACTGGTAATTTTCATTAGGTGTATGTATGTTTCTGTCTTTTCTTTTACAGCTTCTGGAGTTTCTGGCCTACTCAGAAAGGTTTTCCCTTCTCCAAGTTTAAAAATAAATTCATGTTAGGCTATCTTTGCTTTGTTTATGCAACAGTGAGTCAGCAGTATTCCCTGGAATAGAACAAAGTGTAAGAATAGTGAGTGAGAATGTTAAGGTCATCTATAAAAATGATTATCATCAGGACAATTGAGCTTCAATAAGTACACCAAAACAATTTAATGGGGAAAGAATACTATCTCCAAGAAATGGTGCATGGACAACTGGGTATCCACATGTGGGAAGCGAAGTTGGACCCTTACCTCACACCCTAAAAAAATCAACTCAGAATGGGTCATAGACACAGATATAATAGCTAAACAAAGAACTCCTAGAAGAAAATATGGGTGAATCTTTATGTCCTTCACTAGACAATGTTTTTGTAGATGTTTCCGAAAGCATAAGCAACACACACACACACAAAAGATAAAGTGGAATTCATAAAAATTAAAAACTTTTGTGTTTCAAAGACTATCATCATAAAAGTGAGCATTGCAATCCACAGAATGGGAGAACTAATTTTCAAATCAAATATTGATAAGGGACTTGTACCCAGAAGAGACTACTTCACACTCACCACAAGAGCTACAATTCAAAGACAGACCAAGTTCCAGTCCACATAAGCACTGAAACACAAAATAAAATATAAGTTTTGGCAAGGATGTGGAGATATTGGAGTCTCATTTGTTGTTGACAGGATTCTTAAGTGGCACAGCCACTTTGAAAATTAGTTTGACAGTTCCACAAAATGTTAGACAACCTCCATGTGACCCAGAAATTTCACTCCTAGATATAAGCCCAAGACAAATCAAAACTCTTGTTCATAGAAACTTGCACGTGAGTATTTATAGCAGCACTGCTGAGAGGAGCCAAAAGTTGCAAACAAACAAATGTCCATCAACTGATGAAAGGATAAACAAATGGAATATACTCATAAATGGAATATTACTTGGCAGTTAAAAGCAGTTAGCATTACTTATTCATAACACAACTGGATGAACTTTGGATATATCCCACTTCATAAAAGAATGCGTGCAACTGCTGGATGAGAAATTTTCAGGGGCACAGAAGCTCTGCGAAGGAGCCCATCTCTGCTCAGCTACATTAGTCTCTGCGAATGTTGGGGCAAAGCAATACCCCCCAAGCAAACAGTGAAAGCAAAGTTTTCTAAAGGCTCTGGAAGAAGTTTATACGACTGAGCATTCAAAATGCACCCAAAGGTACTCCACACTCTGTCTCCTCAAAGGCCCCTTTGAGGGAAGCGAGGGAGGGAGAGGCCGGGGGCAGCAGGGTTAGGAACACACACGTGTGACTATCTCTGTCCCTTTCAGGGCCACCCCCTAGCAAACACCTGTAGATCTGGCATGAGGATGAATTTCTTCTCTGAAAAAGAAGGATGTCTCACGTCCTTCCCCACCGGGTGCTGTCAGCCACTAGGTGTCCTGTTTCTTCTTGTTTGCCACAAGCAGGGCAAATGCGCAGCCACCTCTGAGCACCTCAGTCCTGGGCAGAGCGGAGTTTGTTGCAGACTCGGGGCTGCCCTCCCTGTCCCTGGGAGCCCAGACGTCAGGTTGCCTTACGCAAACACTGGCAGCAGAGGAGGTGGCAGGGTCGGTGACGCGAAGGGACCCCAGACTGGGCTCGACAACCCGTGGAACCTGCCACCAGGCCCTTCTGGGAGCCATATCGGGTACCCGACTCCCCTCACTGTCCAAGGCCACCCCAACAGCTCAAGCACAAGCTCCCCAACTGTAACCCTCTCACCGTCCTCATCTCCCCTTCCTCTATCAGTTTCACTTGCTTTGAAAGTCCAGTCTCCTGGGAAATCTGCTCCTTCCAGAAGCCTTGGCTCTCAGCCAGGGCTGCACCAGCCTGATGGAGGCATCAGGTTCTCCAACCTTCCCCCAGTAGCCTGGCGGACGAGCTGCTGTGAAGCCTGCATTCCGCCGCAGACACAAAATGCTTCTCTCTCCTTTCCCCCAGCCTGTGGCCAGGAACCCCAGCAGTTCTCTCCAAAAGTGCCCTTGGACACACTCCCTAAAGTGTCCAGAGGGTGCCTCCCAACCTCAGAGGTCCTGGTGACCTTGGGACATAGAAATCTAGACCTTCCAGAAGCTTCCATAACCTCTGCTGCCTGGGAAGGACAGATCTGAGGTTAACCCCATCTTCTGACTTCAAACTCTAATTAACACCACAGATAGATCTTCTGTTTCACAAACTGATCTATAAATCTTCTGATAAATTCAAAGTTCACCTTTCAACAAAGCACTATAACGAATCAGCAATTTAATCTCAACTCGCAAGAATGCCTTAAGAAGAAAGAAACTGTCTTACCAGGGCTCAGAGAACTTGTGCCCAAATGCTGGGTGACAGGCATGGAGAAAGGTGTGTTGAGTTGAAGTGTCTGGGGCAGGGGGAGGAGGGTAGAGAGGCTTAAAAGGAGGAGGTCTGAAGTTCGGACAAAAATTCAAGGTTAGAAATACAGAATGAGGCGTTCGTCACTCAGGGGTAGTGGCTCCTGAAGCCGGGGAATGACACCGGGGAGTGACACCAACCAGAAAGATCAGAGAGAGGTTGGAGAGAGGAGGCTGCAGGGGCACCATATAGAAGGGGTCAGACGCAGGCTGAAATAAAACCCACAAGGCGCTCAGCCCAATGTCTGGCCCTGTCGTTGCCCCTTAAATTGCCACATCCCCCCTTTTTTGCTCCCACACCCCTAATCAATTAGTAGAGTCTGTTTTTTCGCCCAGTTCGCTTTGGCAAGGCGGGTCCCTCCTCTCCGTCCTGCCCACTCTCCAAAGTCGTTCCCGCTGGAGGGGCCGCCGCGCGGGGAGGACACAGGCCAGGGCAGAGCAGTGTCAAGGACAGACGACCCCCGTGGGGTTCCTGAGCACCCCAAGCTCCCGCAGCAGGCTAATGACTCACGTGCCCTGTGCGCACACACGTGTGCGGGGGGGGGCGCGTGTCACGCGCACCTCACGCGCAATCCGGTCGCTCAGCCTCTTTCCCACCTGGGGCAGGTAAAGCCCCGCATCACCCTGCGCGTCCAGGACCCCCGGGCTCGCGCGTCCAGCCCCAGGGGCTTCAGCGCGGAGGCGGCTTCTTTTCTTTGATAAATGACCAGCAAAGTGACTAATCTTCGGGCTCACCCACCTCGAAGGCAGCTGTTCTGAGGATTAATTGGAAGGTTGGCCTGCTTGAGCCGCCCATATTTCTCTGGTGAGGAAAAATATCACAAAATCATGTGACCTTCATATTTGGTTCATGACTGGAAACAAATCTTCCCTGGCGGCGCCTCGGAGGATGCCGTGCGCGAGCGGGGCACGGCCATGTTTCTAGGGCGCTGAACTGTGGTTGACAGATGTGGCTGGACAGTCAGAGCAGGAAACGCAGATGCCAGTGTGGGTGTGTTCACGGTCGCCCCTCCTTGTCCCCCTCCCCCTCTCTCTCGCCCTCCTCCCCT
>PVIJ01016609.1:0-32182 GCA_004024925.1 Scalopus aquaticus | reverse complement strand
TAGTTAGGAGGGCTTTAGCTATGTGAGGTTTTTTGTGGTTCCATATGAATTTCATCAGTAGTCGATCTATTTCTTTGAAGAATGTCGTTGAGATTTTTATTGGAATAGCATTGAATCTGTAAATTGCTTTTGGTAGGATTGCCATTTTGATAATGTTAATCCTTCCAATTCATGAGCAGGGGATGCCTTTCCATCTTCTTGTGTCTTCTTCTATTTCTTTCAACAGAGTTTTGTCAGCAGACCTAATCTTAATCATTCCCATTTTGCAGATGACAGAAAATGAGCTCAGTCCAGACAAGTCCACAGCACCAGCAAGTACTGAGTCAGGAGCTGAATCCGGGTCTCCACGGCCCCCACTACTGATGCTACCAAACCCTCTGCCACCCACAGTGAAAGCCCCCCCCCCACAAGCTATCTGCATACACGCTGTTAGACATGATCAGACACAGGGGAGGGAGAGGTGTGTCACAGGGGCCTCACACAGGGGCTGGTATTTGAGTTGAGACTTGGAGGGCAAGCTAGTAACTATAGCTGAAACCTTCAACCAGCCCTCCAGACAAAAAACGTCCAGGGGCCTCCCCGGTGGCACAGCGGTTAGGCGCTGCACTGTGGACCTGTCAGCAGCAGCAACGTGAGTTCGACGCCCAGCTGGGGAGATTCTCCCACTGCTCCCCTCAGCAGTATACTTCAGTTGATCTGCCTGTTCTGCTCCCCACTCTGTCTCTGGTGAATCCTCTCGCCTCCCCATGCCTCTGGCCTGTATCCCAGCTTGTATGCACAAATAAATCTTAACAAGAAAATAACTTAGCTCTTTAAAAAAAAAAGTCTGGATGCCAAATCCTAGCCCTTGGTGAGGCCATCCATTAGGCCTGGTTGCAGCACTGGGGCTGTCCAGGGGCTCCAAGGCCACCCCAGGCATCACTGACTCACCGGGAGGACTCCCAGGGCCCAGCACCGGCAGCTCTGGCCTGTTTTGGCTGCAGCAGAGCAGCAAAGGCATATCGGGGAACGTGCAGGGGAAACCAGGCTAGTGTCATCAAGATTCCTCCCAGTGGAGCCACCCAGGTGGCCCTTGATTCCTCCGGCGACAACTTGTGCCAGCCCACGTGGCGTGTTATCAGTGGGGAAGCTCTGTGGAGACTCAGTTCCCAGGGTTTTCGCTAGGGGGCAGTCGTTCAGGCACCCCCTGCCTCCAGCGTACCAATGCTCCCACCTGCCACGGGAGAGCAGCGCTCAGCATAAATGTGCTGTTTGTACCCCCGGTGTAGGCAGAAGGAGTCACTCTAATCTGGGAATGTCAAGCCCGAGTTCCAAAATGCCAGGCCGAGGCCAGACTTGCAAGCAGGCCTTTCTTAGGCCAGGGTCAGACTCACTATGTGAACGTTTTTCTGCTCGGGGAATTACCTTTCCCCCTATTTCTCAATTTGGAGGGATCTAGGAAATAGCTTTTTGTGCCTTAGGCCCAGATTTGTTGAGAAAAATCGAGGTTACTATGGAGATAATTGCAACAGGTTGCCTAGAAAATAAACTTGCGTAAGAACCCGTGGTGGGAGGAGGCCGGGGGCAGGTCCCGAGAGCCCCTCGGGCAGCTGACTGGTTGTGAGCAGGCCTGGCTCTTGGTCCTGAACTGCCCGCTAACTCAAGTTCAGCTCAATTCAGCACGTCACAGAAATGAGCCTCGGTTTTCTCCTCAGGGAAGCGAAAGGATGGGGTGGCCTCTGCATCAGTGAGCTTCTGCTGTGGAGCAAACCAGACCCAAGTCAGCAGCTTAAAACAACACGCATTTGTTATTCCTGACAATTCTATGGGATGGGCGCTTGGGTTGGGCTCAGCTTGGCGGTTCTTCTGGTTTCCCAGGCTCATTCATCAGGTGGAAGCAGGGGCATCCAGGACAGTTGGCCTTTGTCCAGGCAGCCTCCCCTCCTGTGGCAGGCGAGCCCAGCAAGTTTTCCTGGCCACTGAGCAGGGGTCCGGAGCTACAAGGCTTGTTAAGGCCCAGCCATATTTTAGTGATCAAAGAAAGGCAAAAGGTCAGCCCACGTTCAGTGTCAGAGGAAACAGATGTCACCTGTTGATAAGAGTGACAATGTCTCGGCGCAAGAGGGAAAATGCAGTTGACTTTTGCACTGAACACACATCTCCCCCACATCCCTTTCATTCTTTCACTCATTTATTACATTCTGAGCTCCCTCTGTGTCCCCTGCACTTGCCAGAGGGGCGCAGACGTGACCTCTCCTCATGGGGCTACCGACTGGTGGGGAAACTAACCACCATGGACCACAAAGTTACAAGGAATTAGCACTTCTTTTAGATCTAACTCTTCTCACCACATGTTTTTCCACCAAAGATTTGAATCAACCTGCCAGAAAAGACACATGCAATGAAATTTTAACCCAAAAAGAAAACGAAAACCCAAAAGAGAAATAGTATTTATGCCCAAAGCATCTTACACACTATCTCCCTTCTCTTTCTATGCTTCTGAGATATTAATTTTTTCAAATATTTATTTTTATTTATTTATGCATACAAGAACTTGGGTGTAAGTCAGAGGTATGAGGGGTGAGAGGATTCACCAGAGACAGAGTGGGGAGCAGAACAGGCGGATCTACTGAAGTACACTGCTGAGGGGAGCAGTGGGCAAGGCAGGAGAGGTCTGCTGTGCCATGTGGGAATCTCCCTAACTGGGGATGGAACTCAAGCTGATGATAGCTTGATAGCACTGAGACTTTAACCCCTGTATCACCAGGGAGGCCCCTAAAATATTATTATTCCCATTTTATAGAGGAATAAGTGCAGCTTATTATTCCTTATTCGGAGGCTCAGTGCAGCTAAGGGGTTTGCCCAAGTTCACACAGAACTGAATGACAGAACTGAAAGTCTCACAGCTGAGCCTGGCCCCAAGCCCATATGCTAATAGAACAGCTATGGACAAGCTTCAGATTTGACTATGGGTTTCCCTGCAGCCTGGGAGAAAAGAGAAACTAAACGTATTGCCCAACTGATCAGCAGACAGGAAAAAAACAGATAGCCCATTCTAGCACTAATTTTTTAATCTTTTCTCTTCTCGAGTGACAGTTGATGGAAGAGTTGTGGGGTGGAAGGTCAGGCGCCCAGTTAGAGTGTCCAAGTTGAGTGACTCTTCAGCTTATCTGCAGGGCGGTTGCTGGGTAAATGTCCGTTGTCCCCTAGAGAAAGTTCTGTCTTACAGTGCCACCTTCCTCTGTGAGCTCACGAGTGTCTTTCTCTCCGCGCACCCGCCCCCTCTCTGTTCTGCTTACTCAGACCCAGAATGCAAAGAGCCCTGCAAAGAAAGCTGCAGTGTTTCGGGAAGTGCAGAGAAAGTCTGCAGAAGTCTGTGAAGAGAGCCCGAAGGACAGGACTTCCTCCCCACGGGGGGGCGGAGCGGCTGGCGGGAAGGGGCCTTTCGGAGCAGGGGGACACAGCCCTGCCTGGCCACCCCAGCTGCAGCCAGTCAGGAACAGGAGCGGGAGCCACCTTCCTCAAGGCTTCAAAATGGACCTGTGCCACCCAGGTAAGCGCCTGGTGCCAACCTCTGGGGACCTCGGTTTCCCCTTCGTAGAATGGGATCGTAGTAGCTGATTCTGGGCGGAATCACACGTAAATCGATCCATGCAAGAGATGGATCCATATGGGAGATGCCTGCAGTGGTGTTTCTGCGCTCAGGCCAGGAGCCAAGCTGGGTTCAGGCACCAGGAGAAGCAAATGAAGCAACTGCTGTCCCTGCCCCTCGGGGCTGACACTTGGGAAGGGGTACGGACAGTAAATATACTAATGGTATGTCCGGGGATAACAAGCAGGATGAATGGCAGAGCAGGACGAGGGGGGCAGGAGAGAGGGGGATCAAGAGGAGACTCCATTTGAGCAGAGAAATGAAAGCGGCAGGAAGTGATCCATGCAGGTTTCTGGGGAAAGTCTATTCCAGGCAGAAGAACAGCCAGTGCAAAGGCCCGGAGGCGGGGCTGAGAAAGGCTGTGTGCACTGAAGACGCAGGTGGCAGTACTGGTGATGATCATAGTGGGGCTGGGACAAGCTCTGAAGCCCGTTTGGGCTTTGAGGTTAGCCTTTCTGGGAAGCTGAGGGCACCGCCTCAAGCAGGGGTGGGGAGGGTGGGTGAGGACAAGCAGCAGAGACAGGGAAGATGCGAGGAGGCTCCGAGGTTGGGGAAGGACTGGCCGGTTTTGTGATTCGGTGAGGCAGAGAGGAGGGGCGGGTCTCTACCCCGCGTCTCACAATGTTCTGGCATTACCTGGAATCCCAGAAGACAAGGGCTCCCCAACCAGATGACGTCAACCCTGTTAGCAACAGAGCCCTTTTCTCAAACAAAACCTAACAGAGCAGTCTGACCCTAGCCACCAGGGCTCCTCTCTCCCCGTGGACTCAGGGGACATGTTGAGAGAAACACCATCCTTTCAAAGGCCCCGTTACAGGTGGGACAGTGGGGCCTGAGAGAGGGAGCTGGTCTTCCTGAGGCTAGGCCCTCCCCACCGCTGACTCCCATCCAGGGAGGCTCCCTCCCTGGCCTCCCCGCTTCGCCCATGGGCTTCTGGGATCAGCTGACTCACAGACTGCCTTAGAGCCCCTGGAAGGCTAGAGGGGGCCCATCAGGGAGTGGGGCCTGACTCCAGGTCGCCCAGGAGATGCAAGGGAGAAATGAGACCAGGACAAGGAGGCTGCCAGGCCCCGCCCATCTCCACCATTACTGCTTCATTCTTTGGGGTCTTCACATACTGAGGTGCTGAGGAGCCGGGGTGGTTGTCCCCATGGTAGACATGAGGAAACTGAGGCTCACAAAGGCAAGATGGAGGAGAGAGCTGACTCCCCACATCAGGAGGCCAGGAAGTAGCAGAATGGGGACATCCAGTCACTGGACAAGAGGGAGCCCAGGTCAGCTGGGGCTGGAGCGGGGAGGGGCCGAAGGGCAGCCCCTGCTTTCTGGGCCGCCCTGGCCTGAGAGGGCTCGATGCAGGTGGGTCCGTTGGGAGATTTGAGGCCACCGTTGATTGGCTCATCTACTCATCCAACCACACACCCATCCATCCATCTGTCCGTCTATCCGTCCTATATTCAGCCCTCTGCTATGCAAATCCTGTACTGTGTGATGCTGGGGACAACAGTGACCTTACCCGTGGGGTCAGCCCAGGGGAGATGCTGGCCCAGGACATCAGGGAGAGCAAGACAGACCTGGAGCAGGGGAGGAAGCAACTCTTTCCGACTGGGCAGGGAGATCTGGGAAGGCTTCCTGGAGGAGGTGGAGGGAAGGAATGAAGGTCATTGCTCTGATAGCCAAACGGCATCTCAGTTGCTACTGCTCCATGGCCAGGTGTCTTCCCTCTCTTTGAGCTCAGATTCATCCTGTGCAGCAGGTATCTTGGGGGGGAGGGGTCAATGAGGATTTGGGGTCAGCCAGACCAGGCTCAGGTCCCAACTCTGCACCCAGCTGCAGTGCTCATAAAGGACCTCTTCCTGCCATGGGCCTCAGTTTCCCAACCTGTGCAATGACAGCGTGGTAGCAAACACCCTCCCCCTGCCTCCCCTCCTCTGGCTGTGGGTGTGTGATATCCGGAGGCAGGTCAGGCCCCTCCCCCAGAGCTGGCTTGAAGGTGAGCGGTCCAAGCAGCAAAGCCCTGATGTGACCAAAGACAGCACCGGGCTGGCTCAGCGAGGATGGGGGCGCAGTTAAAAATAGAGGCAGTTCAGCAAGGGAGGAAGCCACATGGTGCACCCACCAGCGAGGCCTGAGGTGGGAGCAGCCCCAGCAGTACCCCTCCTGCCCCAGAGCACTTGCACCCACTCCAAGGCGCCTCTGCCCACAGGGTCCCCCCTTGGAAAGGGGAAGCCAGGCCAGCTGTCCTGAAATTGGGCAGTGAGCAGAAAGACTTCTAAAAATACAACGGGAAAGCGGAAGGACAAAGGGGAAGTGAGGAGGAGCTGGGGAGGTGGGGCGGGCACCAGGGCATGCGGCTGTCCTGGGCATGGGGTATGGAGGGCACAGGCTCAGGCAAGGGTGGGGTGATAGTCCAGGTGGGGCCCACCCAGAGCTAAGGAGGAGCAAACGCTGCTACGGAGGCAGCGATATTATCGCTTTATCATTACTTGTATTTTAACCCCGCGGTTGTGAAAAACCCATTTCCTGTGAGTCTGTGCCTAAAACTCCAGCCCCTCCAGGCTTGGAATCAGAGGTGACTACTCAGTCTGGGTCCTTGTCACTCTGGACCTCAGTGTCCTCAGCTCCAAAATGGGGAGAAGTCCCTGCTTTTTAATAATAAACAGGTGAAGGGCTGGAGAGATCCCGTGCACCCCCTGCACAGTCTGGGGGCCATCAGCTCTGTCCTGTGGGTTCGGATGACCTTGACTTATTGCTGTTTGTGGGGGCCAGGACCTTGACAGGAGTGGACAGTGGGGGAGCAAGGCGCGTGGATACACCTGCCAAGCCACGGAAGGAGACGTCTGAGGAAAAAAATGCAACAGCCCCCTGCCCTCCAGCCCCCCAGGAGAGCAGTTCCCATCCACGCCTGTGCCTCTGTTTCCCCACTTACAACATCAGCTTCATTTCATTTCTTACCCGAATGGGGAGCGGCTCAGGCTGCGGGCATCTCTGCCATCACCTTCATCCTCCGCCTGTAGCTGCGCCTGGCATTTCTGTGTCAGAACCTCAGGGTTGGCATCTGACGGAGTTTTGCTGATTTGCACGTTTTGGGAAGATCAAGGGCCGTATGGTGACTTTGGAGCCCAGACGGGCCTGGATGTGAAGTCTCGCTCTGCACCTTCCAGCTGTGTCACCGTGGGCAGGTCGCTTAACCTCTCTGAGCTCCAGGTGCCTCGTCTATAGAACAAGATCAGAAATATCTTCCTGAGACAAGGGACAGGAGGACCTGGCACGTGGGCTGGCACCTCATAGGAGCTCACCCCGAGTCCTTCCCTAACCAAAGGCTCAGCTTGCCCATTGCGGCAAGAGGGAGGAGGCCTTGCCCAGACAGAAAACAGGGCGGGAGAAGAGGTTGGGAGGGGGACGGGAACTGCTGGGCAAAGAGGAGAAGGAAGGGCGTCCCAGGCGGGGAGCGGCACGTGCAGAGGCCGCCGCGGGCGGGCACACAGGCAGCAAGTGAAGGGCAGCCAAGCGCTTGCACCCAGCACTCCGGCAGAGGCAGGAGCCGGGCGCGGAGTGAGATGACAAAGGGGGTCACAACAGCAAGGCTGGGGGGGGCCAGCAAGGCGTGGGGTCTTCATCCCCAGAAGCAGGGGCACCTTGGGTTGGAGGTGCAGAGTGGAAGCAGGGAGACACGGGCACCTGCCTCACCCAGAGAGGAGCCTGCAGTGAGGATGGAGGCCAAACAGAAGAGGGTCAGGACCAAAGGGGGCGGGAGCTCCAGCGGGTGAGGGAGGTGCTGCGGAGCATCTTGGGGCCATTCCCAGATTTTGAGGATGCAGGAGGAGGGTCCTGGAGAGCAGAGGTTCCAGGAGCTCCCTTGTGTTCCTGCTGACACGAGACTGGCCAGTTTGTGAGGATAGGAGGGGCCGAGCTCACGGGGGCCTGAGCTGCGATGGGCTGAGCTGCCGCGGCCCGTGAGAGACAGGGGAGTGGGCCCGGGAGCTGCCCTGGAGCCCCGCCGCTCTCTTCCACTACCCCATGTGGACCACCCATCGACGCCGAAGCTGGGCCTGGCTTCTCTCCCACCACGGCCCCCAGCAGCAGACTCGCCAGGCTCCTGAGCAAGCCAGACAGACCCTCGGGTCATAGCCCCAGGCAGCAGGAAAACCAGGGGAGGCAAACAGACAAGACAGAAAAGGCTGAGCTGCCACCCCAAAGGCAACCAGAAGTCTTGGGGTTTTGCACCACCCCTCAGCTTCCCTCCCCCCAACAGAAGGCTCCATCCTGCTGCCTCCCGTCTCTGTCCCTGCTCGGGACCCCACCACCCGCCTTCCACACCTGCCATCCCGTGTCTCCAGTGGCACACAGAACCCACCTCTCCTGGGCCACAGGCTCAGACAGAACCAAGCCAAGCCCGGGTTCAGATCCCAGCACTGTGACTTCCTGGCTGTGTGACCCAGGAAAAGTCACTTCACCTCTCTGAGTCTCAAGCTGCAAGGACTCACTTCAAAGACTGGTGAAGGTTAGATGACACAATGCACGTGGAGCTCCTGGCGTGGAGGAGGCGTCCTTGAGCTTAAAGATGAATGAGACTGGCTTTTCCCCTAGCCCTTTCCTCTTCCACCTCCACTGCCCAGAAGCCAGGACCTCAAGAACTAGAGCTCAGAGTCAGAGGGACGGAAAGGAAAGCTCCCAAGTGGTCACGAGGAGCATGTGGAGCGGCTCGCACCCCTTGTTCTCACACCCAGGGGGCTCCCTGTCAGGGACGGGGCACACCTCACGGTGCCCCGCGCCAACATGGGAGCATCTGCAGCTGACACCCCAGCTGCACCTTCCAGGGGCCACTCTTCTGGAGGTGAAATGTGTGGGAGGACCAGAGACCCCTGGCCACACCTCCTTACCATAGAAGGTCCCTTGCTGGAGTGTGATATCACGCAGGGTTCGGTGTTGGCAGCTCGGGGCTCTGGAAGCCCCTGGACAGCAGGGTCGGCCGAGGCTCTGTGGGCAGAAAAGGCCACCTCACATCCAGAGCAAGAGTCCATTCCAGGTCAGGATCAATGACTGGCCTTTGCAGAAACAGGGGTCCGTGGAACCAAGCCGCCGTCAAGGTGCTGGTTGGTCTTCTCGAGAAATGATGGGCTCAGCCGCAGCTCCTGCAGCTGGCAGGTGGCACCCGCAGTGGCTGCAGGCTGGGGCGTCTGGAGGAGCAGGTCCATGCATCTCATCCGTCCAGGCAACGTGGCCACCTCACCCTCAGCCCAGGGTCCCAGCCCTGGCTTGGCCAGTCAGAGAGTGGCTGATGCCAGCAGGCTGGGCCATTCTACCTGCTTGGTGGTTGGGTGTCCACTGTGGCGAGCGCTTGCTGAGAACAGGCGTCTTTACAGAAATCTTCACATTTTATGCCCAGTCCCACCAGGCCACCCAGCTGCTCTCTGCAGACCTCACTGTTCCCTGCCTCCCAGGCCTCCTTCTTTCCGGCCTCAGACCGAGCTGCCCGCTGCAGTCTGGGAGTGCGGGTGCGTCCTCACTTCCCGCCTCTCTTCTCCAAACAACTGCCCCTGGGCCAGGCTCCTTCTAGCTTGGTGCTGCCACCAAGGGCAGAGCAGTATACCCACTTGCGATCTCAAAGTCCTAGGCGGCTGCTCCAGCAAGAGGAAGGGAAGCCGGGAAAGGCAGGACTTGACATTCCGCTTCACTTGGGAGAGGCCATGCTGTCCTTGCAAAGACTTTAAGAAACGTGACCAGGCGCTTCCCAACACCAGAGATTGAGAGTGGGGAAGGATTAGGAGAGGCAGACAGAAGCCACGCGGGGTGGGGAAACTACATAGGCAAAGGTAGGGAAGCCAGAGGAGCCTAAGACAGCTCAGGGGGCAGCAAGGAGCTGGCAGGCTGCACTGGCTCTTGTTGACAGTGGTGGGGAATAGGCTGGCTGCAGAGACCAGGGAGACGGCAGAGGCCCCAGGCCCAGGAAGAGGGCTTTTCCCTCCAAGTAGCAGGGAGTCTGTGCAGATTTGGACCAGATGTTATGGATGGAAGACGAAGCACAATAGGGGGCCAGGGAGGAGGTGGCGGTGACCCCACATGGGAATCATCATAGTACCTTGCAAAGAATCTGGTGCATAGGACCCGCTGTCATTCATTCATTTCCAGGGGAAGAGGAAAGCGCCCAGGCTCTGCAGTCAGAGAGCCCACGTCCCGCCCTGGCTCAGCAGCCCATCCGCTGGGGCCCTGGCTCGGTCACCTCTCCTTTCCGAGCATCAGTGTCCCGGGCAGAAACTGGAAGCCATGCCCCCAATCTAGTCCCCATCTTACCTAGCAAGGATATCATGACCACACCGCCCAAGGCTCACTGCCCAGCCTCCCTTGCAGCTCAGTGTGGCCATGTGACTACAACTGGCCAATGGGATTCAAGGCAAATATGAAGTCCCACCACTTCCTGGTTGTGCAAATAAGTGGACAAGCAGTAGATTTCTGACCCTGTGAAGGAGTGGGTTAGAGCTCCAGGGAAGGAGGAATGCCTCCAGCGAGTAGCTTATCGAGAACCTGCGAAGTATCAGGTACTTTCTAGGGGTAGCGGATGCAGGAGGCAGCAGAATAGAGGCAGGACCTGCCCTTGTGGAACTGAGCGTAATGAGTAAGCCAGTAAAGATGTGAATTAACAAGTCCATGTCGGAGTCTGTGCCCAGAGGGACTGAAGAAACATAAAGCTGGGTAGGAGGGCGGAGGGGAGGGGCTGCTTCAGACTGGGCAGTCAGGGAAGGCCTCTTGGAGGAGGTGACATCTGAACTGAGGAACAGGGCAAGTTTTGGAGCCCAGGACAAAGAGCTGTCCGGCGTGGCTGGAGCCGTGTGATGGAGGAGAGAGTGCTGAACGAGCAGGACCCTACTTCTCTCTCCAGACACATCAGAGCTGAGCAGCGGGGAGACAGAGGAACTGCAGAAGATCACATGGCACCGGAAGCAGCTTCTGGAAGATATCCAGGTGGGTGCACACTCCCAGACAAGGGTTCAGGTCCATTCACACCCACAAGTAACCCTGCACAAATTGGCACACCCTCTCCACTGCTCCAGACCCAGCCTGGGCTGAGATCATGCCAGACTCAGCCCACTCCTGGCCTCAGCCCCGCCCCGTGAATGGAGGAAACAGAAGTCCCAGGACCCCCAGCTGCCAGGACTAGCAAGGACAGCAGGGGTGGGAAGAGGCCGATTGGCGTCTGAGGTCCCCACATCTCATCACCGGCATGCTCTAGCCCAACCCCATGCTGGCCTCTGTTCCATCCGCCCTAAAACGAGGCCCAAGTGGTCAGCAGCGCCTGCCCAGCACCTGGCAATCAGCCCGCTTCCCAGCGGCCAGCTCATCTCTGCTCAGCGACCTCCAAGTGGCCCTGGCCCCAGGCCTGGCACAGGCGCTCAGCCCTGCCCTGGGCCTTGGCACCCACTGCTCCCTCTGCCAGGGAAACGCCCAAGCTCTTCGTGGTGCCTCCTCATAAATTCATGCTCAGCTCAAATCCACCGCCCAACGCCAGCCGCACTCAAATGTCAGCTCCACAAAAGCCCACCACGGTCTCCCCAGCCGATAGTCAGAACCGAGCAGTACTCAGTTAATACTTACAAGTGAACCCCATTATACCTGTGGGGAAGCCTCTCTGTGACTCAGCCAAGATCTCACGGACAGGAGCTGACAGGGTCCAGACGGGATCCTGGAGCTACCCCTGCGCCCGGAACATCCCCCAGCACCCCGTAGATGTCGGGGCAGGAGCTGGGGCCTGGTCACAGGGCAGAGGTGTGTGCCTCCTGACTGGGGAGGCAACAGGGAGCCATGGAAGGCTTTTGAGCAGGGGAAGGGCGAGCACCAGCTGAGCTTCAGAAAGATGGCGGCCGGGTGGAGGCGGGCTTATCGGGTGGGCGTGGCCAGAGGGGAGGAGACTTCACAGCTGCAGAGAGTTGGGAAAGCAGGACATAGGGAGGGGCAAAGGGGGGAGACTTGGGGCCTGCCTCCCCCAAGACAGGAGCAGGTAGGGAATCGGGTGCAAACAGAGGTGATGAGCTTGACTTGGGATTCTGAGCACAGGACATGCGGCGTCTGGGGAAGGGTCTGTCGGGAGGAGCCTCCCCAGTGGTGGCTCAGGACAGAGCTTTGGGGGTGGCCCACGGCTGGGAGTGGCTGTGGGGGAGAGCGCAGCCCTTTTACCCCAGCTGGCCTGACTCTCCCTCCGCCATCCACAGAAGCTGAAGGAGGAGATCGCAGACGTGTTTGCGCAAATCGACTGCTTCGAGACCGCGGAGGAGAGGTGAGGACCCCAGGGCGCGCGGTGGCCCCCGCCAGGAGTGGGCAGGGCCTTGTCTAGGCCTGGGCACTGGTGTAGTCCGGAACAGGAGGCTGCGGTGGCAAGAGAGGAAGAGGGCGGCCAAGACCATCCGTGGTCTGCTGGTCCTCGCGTCCCGACAGGCCTCCCTCTTGAGCCACAAGGCCGTCCTCACAGCCTCTCCAACCTGGGGCTCTCCCAGCCCACCCAGCCCCAGGCCCTGCCCCAGCTGCTGGCCGGAGCACCCCGGGGTGGGCCATGGGGGAGGAGGGACCTAAGCCCAGAGGACGGAGAGCACAGATGCAGAAGCACAGACAGGGAGCACAGACAGGGAGCACAGATGGAGACAGGAGCTGGGTCCTAGGCAGTCACAGGCCCACCCACCCCGCCCCTTCTATGGGAAAACTCTCACTGGGCTGGGCCCCTCCCCTCCCTGGGCCTTGTTTGGTCACAAGGACAGTAAGAAGGCTGGGCCCCGCCTGACCCCCGAGGGCCCCAGGGCGCTGAGTCCAGCGTGGAGTGTCCCGGGAGATCCTCACCTCCCACCTGCCACCCCTCAGTCCTCAGAAGCCTCTAATGTCTGCCTTTTCAGCCCCACAAAAATGGGCTTGCACACGCGTGCGCACGCCTGGCCCTGTGTCCCCAGCTCCCTGCTCGGGTCCCCACAATGCCATGGCCTTTCAGAGCACTGACCAGCAGCCATTTTCAGTCCTGGGAGGGAGGCAGGTGGTGATATTGGCCCCATTTTACAGATGAGGAAACTGAGGCCAGGAGAGAAAGTGACTGGGCCAAGTGTCTCCTCCAGCCAGCAGTGGGGCGGACTTGCCCCAGAGCCCGTGCTCTCACCCCAGCCTCCCTGGCCTCTGCCCCCCCACCCAAGCACAGGGATTCTCTGAGAGCTCCTCCTGGAGCAATTCTGAGCAGACCCCACACACACACCCCCACCCCCTCCCAAGGCCACAGCTTTGGAGCTCATTAAAATGCAGATCCTGGGCCCGTGTAGCTCCACACCCACATTTTGCAATTTCCACGCCGGGCCTGGGAACCCCACTCAGAGGCCCTCTCACTGAGGGAAGGGGCGCTGGGGACTGAGGGGGTGCTCCAGGATCCTGGGGCGGCCCAGGCTGACATGGTGTGCCCACAGCCGGATGGCCCAGAAGGAGCGGGAGCTGTGTATCGGGCGCAAGAAGTTCAACATGGACCCCGTGAAGGTATGCAGTTGGGGGGCGGGCCTCTGGTCGGGGGGCTGCAGCTTCACAAGTCTTCTTGCACCCCTCAACTGACACGATCACCCACTGCACAGATGAGGACACTGAGGCCCAGCCAGGCTGAGCGTCATGTCCGAGCCCCACGGCCTGTCGTGCTGGGCCTCTGTCACCCACCCCATCAGGCACAGCGAGGTGGGCACCAGGAGGAGAGGGTGGGGTCTCTGGTGGCCGTGGACTTGGCACCCCCTTGGCTCTGAGCCTGTTTCCTGCCCGGCAGCGGAGCCCTTGGATTCCCGGCTCAGCCTGCAGAAGCGTCTTCCGGCCAGTGCTCTGGGTGGGGGAGTTGGTCCTGGAGCGCTGAGGGATCTGGGGAAGACTATGTTCTTCCCTGGCACCATCCTGCCCCCGCTGGCCTCAATGCGCCCCAGCTTCCACCCCCCACCCAGCTGGCTGGCAGCCGGGGCTCCTTTCCCGCAGCAACAGAGACCAGAGGAAGCCACAGCTGACACCCGGAGGGGGGTCGGGGCTGCCAGCGGGGAGTGCCAAGCAGGGGCCCCTGGAAATTGACTACTCTGGCTTAGAAGGCTGCCCCCTTCACCATCACAGGCCCAGTGTCACCCCCACCTCCACGCTGCAGGCCCTCGGGCCCCTGCTCATTCACATGAACAAATGTACAAACACAGATACACACATGCATCCTTGTGCACACAAGCACATACACACACATGTGAGCATGCACACCAACGGACACCCTCTGAGCACCTGGGAGGGGCTACCGATGGGTCCCCACAGCCCTCTGCTCTCCACACAGAGCCGTCCACCTGCCCCTCATCTTCCAGGACCCTCTTCTCCGGGGAGACCGGGGCACTGCCCAGAGAGGGCAGAGTGACGGAGTGGGAGACTGCCCGAGCTGGGCAGTCGGGAGATGCCTATGAGGTTGTCCAATCAGAAATGTACAAACACACATGCATCCGTGTGCACACAGAGCGGGTTGCCCTGGGCAGCTCCCACCTCACCAAGAAAGGACAGGAGAGCCGCTGCTCCCTGTCCCCACCAGGGGAGAGGACATTTCCCCTCCTTCCATTTCACTGTTTTTCTGATTTTTATACAATGGACATAGATGACTTGTGAGGAAAAATGAAACACTATTTTAAAGTCACATGGATTTTAAGGGGACAGAGTAATCACTGAAGCTGCAATCAGACTGAAGGGGATCCTGGGGAGTGCCTGGCTTGAACCTGGTTCATTGCGGGAACCCCCATTCTGCCTTGCATGCTTCCAGTGATGGGGAACTCACACCTCACAAATGTAGCTTTTATTAAGAAGGGAAGGGAGCTTTCCAGAACAGATGGTGCCAGTGCCGGGGGCTCCCTGCCTCTGTCCTCCCAGGCTGGCTGCTGTGCAGGGGTGAGGGGTGGCCATGTCTCACGGGCTCTGTGTATGACCCCCAGGGCGTCCAGTATCTCACTGAGCACAAGCTGCTGAGCCTGAATGTCCAAGACATCGCCCAGTTCCTGTACAAGGGCGAGGGCCTCAACAAGACGGCCATCGGCACCTACTTAGGGGAAAGGTAAGGGGCTGGGGCTGAGGGAGGCAGGGAAGAAGGATGGGCAGGTGTGCGAGCACGCACAGGGTGTGTGTGCGTGCGCGTGCGCGAGCGCGCGCGCCTGCGCATTATGTATGCAAGCGCGCCTGCGCGCTCACAGATGAGTGAGTTCAATTCAGAGTGTCATAACTTCCGGGACCTGAGGGCGCGAACTGATCACTCTTGTAGATTCTGAACCAATACTTCCCTACCTTCCTTCCTCCCTCCCACAAACGGATATTTTTAGTCTTCACTGTACCAGGCACTGTTCTAAGCCCCGGTTTTACAGCAGTAAACAAGGCAGACAAAACCCTGCCTTAGGGGAGCTACATTCTGTGAGGAGAACAGGTCCCAAAATATGTGAACTATGTCAGAAAATCTAAATTCTATGGAGCATAAATCCAGCAGGAAGTGAGAGGCGTGGGGACCACACGCTGTGATGGTAAGAGTCACGAAGGTGACAAGTGACTGAAACTAGAGATGAGCAGTGTAGAGACGTGGGGGAGCACCACAGGTGGAAGGAAGGTGCATGCAAAGGCCCTGGGGCAGAAGCACGCTCAAGAAGAGCAGGCTGGTGAGCCCTGGAGAGGGGAGGGAGGAAGTAGGAGGTGGCAACATGGGAGTCGTGGGGCATTCTGGGCAGGGGAGAGGAATGAGAGGACCCCTCTGGCTGCTGGCAAGAGACAGGGCGGAGCTGGGTCCGCAAGTCAGTGACCTAGTCTCCCAGAGGATTCCTTCTCTTGAGGGAGCAAGGGATGCAGGGAACAAGAATGGAGTGCATCCTGATTTAAGAGCAGGGCAGAGGCAGGAAATGTGGGTGGGCATGGTTCTCTGGACAAGGTTGAGGTCACTGGGGCTTGGAAAGATCAAATGGCTTGAAGGGGATCACCCAGGCGGGCAGTGATAGGGGAAGGAGGTGACTCTGGGCCAGGCCTCCCCGAAGCCAGAGCTATGCTGCTGAGCCAGGGGGTGCTTGGGGGTCTGCTCAGGTGTGGGAGGGCTAGTGTGGGGGTGGGCAGATGTGAGCAGCCCAGACTGAGGCTGGAGCAGAGGGGTGGATGTCTGCCCCTCCGCTCCGCCCCCTACCTCAACCCCCTCCAGGAGCTGGTCCCAGCGAGGTCCCAAATGTACCCCTCCCTCCCTTCTGCCCCTTCCCCAGGGACCCCTTTAACCTGCAGGTGCTCCAGGCCTTTGTGGACTGCCATGAGTTTGCCAACCTCAACCTCGTCCAGGCCCTCAGGTGAGTGGTCCTGGGGGCAGGAGCCCAGCCCAGGGGGGTGGCACAGTCAGGGGATGTGGGATCAGACAGAGGCCCCCCATGGGCTGAGGCAGACTGGGCTGCAGGTGCTGCTGGGACTCGGAGGGGTAGGGGGAGCACATGCTCAACCCACTAATATTCAAGAAGGCATTTCCTGGCTGCCCCTGCAGGCTCGGCGCTGGCCTGTACAACCTTACTTTGCTCCAGAGGGCCCCTGAGAGCCCCACACCCACACACAGCCCTGTTGCTCTCCTAGGCAGTTCCTGTGGAGCTTCCGGCTGCCGGGCGAGGCCCAGAAGATAGATCGGATGATGGAGACCTTTGCCACCCGGTACTGCCTCTGCAACCCGGGCGTCTTCCAGTCCACAGGTGACAGCGTGGGTGGGACCTGGGATCTGGGGCCCCTTCAGCACTGCCAGGCCCAGATCTGCGCCACAAGGGGCCATGGCCACCACATTTCCTCAGGCTTCCCCAAACACCCAGGCCCTGGGATTTCAGATCCCTTCATGAGCTTTCACCAAGCACAACTCCATGCCAGGCCTGCTGCCAGGGGCTCACTGGCACAACTGCCTCAGCGCATGATCCTGGGGTGAAGAATCAGAAGTGATGGTGCAGGGAGGCAGCAGTGGGGAGTCAACATCCAGGATGGCTTCCCATCCTGGGAAAGTGGGGTTTTGAAGGGTGGGTAGGAGTCCTCTAGTAGGTTAAGAGGAGAACGGGCTTTTGGACAGGAGTGCTAGTTTGAGCAAAGAAACAGAAACATGAGGCAGGATGAAGGGGGCCAAGGGGTACAACAAAGATATCAACAAAGGTCAGCCTCCCATACCTCCCCACTGGGGTGGGCAAGAGGCTATCGTGGTAGGCTTGTCCTGGCCTCTTCTCTGGATCTGAAGTGACCGTAGGAACGTTAACCGATCCCACTGATTGAGCACCCCTAGGTGCTAATCACTTTGCCCATGAAAAATCATTTGATCCTTAAATCAACCCTGAGGGGTTGGTACTATCCTTGACACCCCACTTCTTGGCTGTGGGTCCCTGAATAAGCCCCACAGAGCCTTTGCCCTGCTTTGTGGTTGTATGTAAATTTGGGATTTGAAGCTCTGCTCTCTATCAGCTCCCCAAGTCTACAAAGGGCAGGGCCATATCAATTTCCCCAGTGAATCCCCAGCCTGAGCATTCAGTAGGCACTCAGTAAACAGTGAGGAGGGAGGACTTTCAAAGCACCAAATCTGAATCACAATCCAACTACTTAATTTTGTGACATGTAATGTAACCTCCACATGCCCGTGTCCCCTTCTGTAAACCGGGTAACGGTGCTTGCACCCTGGGGCTCAGGCGCCATCAGAGGCACCTTTGTCGATGTTCTAGAACCTGAAGCTACTTCCAAGATAAACCTCCTGACGTCCCAGGTGGGGAAGCTTAGGCCCTGGGCAGTCACGCACTTCCCACGGTCGGGCAGAGAGCAGAGAGCTGGAGGCACAGCTGGACTTCCCTGCCTCTGGCCCCAGGGCCTAGGAATCTCACAAAAGACCCAGAGCAGCCTCAGGCCCCCTCCCACGGGCTCCACCCCGCCACCAGCCCAGGCGCCTCCAGCCCAGGCCTGTGGAAGTCTGAATAGTGGAACAGGGACTCGGCTCCAGGAGCCCCGCACCGCCTGCAAGATTTCCCGGCGGCAAGTGACTAAGCCCTGAACTGCGCTGCCGACAATAAGTGTTCTCTGAGCTCCGAGGAGGCAGAGAACAGAGTGGGCAGGGGGGCTGGAAGCGCTCAGCGGGAGGAGGGCTGGCGCTGGAGCTAGAGAGAAAGAGGGTTGAAATGGGAAGGAGAGGGAAGGGCTGGCCTGGCAGGGGCCCAGCGTGGGCAGAAGTGCCTGTGGGGAGGCACGCAGCGGGGACGTGACTGCTGGAGTGTTTTGGGGCGGGAGTCCGGCCAGGGCAGGTGAAGCCGGGTGCCAGGGCCAAGCCAGGCCGAGCCACCAGGGCCTCGACGGCTGGCTCTTGGCCCCCGCAGGGGTCGGGGCAGAGAAGGGGGCGACCAGAACCAGGACTTGACCCGCATCCCATCCCGCAGACACCTGCTACGTCCTGTCCTTCTCCATCATCATGCTCAACACCAGCCTCCACAACCCCAACGTCCGGGACAGGACGCCCTTTGAGCGCTTCGTGTCCATGAACCGCGGCATCAATGACGGCAGCGACCTGCCCGAGGAGCAGCTGCGGGTAAGAGGGGTGGCGGGTCCACCCCACCCAGCCTTCCTGCCTTCCCGGAGGGGGCTGTCCCCAGAGTGACAGCCCAAGGGGGTCTTCTGAGAGAGGCCACTCCAGGAGGGAGCTGAGCTGAGGGCACCCGGTCCAGTGAGGTCTTGAGCCGGACCACCACAAAAGAGGTTGTCCCGGAAATGGGCCTTCCCCTGTGTCCCCATTTTTTTTTTTAAAGATTTATTTTTTATTTATACATACAAGCTGGGGTACAGGCCAGAGACGTGGGGCAGCAAGAGGGTTCACCAGAGACAGAGTGGGGAGCAGAACAGGCAGATCAGAAATACACTGCTGAGGAGAGCAGCGGGCGAGGCAGGAGAGGTCTGCCGCACCATGTGGGATTCTCCCTGGCTGGGCGTCGAACTTGCGTCGCCGCTGCCGACAGCTCCACAGCGCAGCGCTTAACCGCTGCACCACCGGGGAGGCCCCTGTGTCCCCATTTTAGGAAGGGTGTCTGGAGATAGACCACCCAGGATGTTAGCCTTCGGGGAACTCTGGGTGCCTATCACTCACAGCTTCTACAAGGAGCACCCCAGGCACCCTAGTCCATGTCTTGGAACCCCAGCTCCTAGACTTTCCACATACAGAGCTGGAAATCCCCAGGGCCCAGGCGCTTCCGAGAGGACACTGAGGTCCTCCAGCTCTCGGACCACACAGAATGCAGGCCTCCCATCTCCTTGGCCAGAAAGGACCCCTGCCACACTGCACCAGGCCCTGGACCCGCCTCAGGGAAGCCTGGGAAGGATTGGTCCCAGATCCTACCCAGACCAAGTTCAGGAGAGCAGACGCCATGCATATGAATTTCAGCCCCACATGCGTCATGCTGTGCTGACTGTAAGAACACAGCCACGGAGACACTATTGTCTCTCTCCTGGAAGCAGGGGAAGAGTGCCATCCTGGAAGACTCCATAGAGGAGGTGACTTTTGAACTGGGCCATAAAGGTTGAATAGGAGTTTTCCCAGAGGGGAAACAGAGGGAGGAGATTCCAGAAAGAGGAAGTGGCCAGAACCCAGGGCTGACCTGGCTGGGAAAGGGAGGGACACCCAAGTGGCTAGCTGGGGTGTGGGTATGTAGGGACAGTGATGGGCAGCACAGTGGGGCCAGAAGAGTCCAAGGCTCGAGGGACACCCAGAGAATTTACCATCACTGGTAGGCGACAGGGAGCCAGGAGCAGCCTTGTGAACACGGGGGTGGGTGCTTCGGAGCCTGCCCAGCAAACGACTGACGTTCCTGTCCAGGCTGAGATGCCCCAGCGCCCAGGCGAGGGCGGCCCCTCCCAACCATGTCCGACGGGAGGGGCAGAGGGGTGCGAACGCCACCCCAGGCTCAGCGTCCTGCGTACCCCCTGCTGCACAAGTCCAGGGGGGCACCTGGGTCTGGGAGGACTCTGGTGGCCACCCCTTGGCCCACCTCTCTCCTCGGACCCCAGAGGAGTTTTCTTGAGAGGGCAGGACAGATGAGGGCCTGAGAGGGGCTTAGAACCCAGGCCAAGTCCCACCTCCGCGCTGCCCTGCTGGGCGACCTCGGGAAGGGGCCCACCCTCTCCAAACCACCATGCCGTCCCAGGGGCCGATATCAGAGCTGCTGTGAGTTGGGTCGAATTCTACAAAAATGTGGAGGGGCAGAGGCCACACCAGGCTGAGCGCAGACCGAGCGGTGGCTTGTCACTGTGACAAGCAATCAGTATTAGTTTAAAATCCCAGCTTTTAGGAAGGACAAAGGCAGCCATCTGAGAACTGGAGCCCCCTCTCCTTGGGGTGCAGGGGGTGCTGAGCACCTGGTCACAGGAAGAGAGCTAAGGACATTACCTGCCCTCTCCCCCGCCTCCCAGCTCGCCCACAGCGCCCCCCCTTAGATATTCTTCCCAGCTCAAGGCTTCTGTTAATAACTATGAGCTGCGTCTGTACCGAGCGTTTAACTTTCTTCTTACGGGGCTTTTGGGTCTATAATCTCAGTTTAGCTTCAAATGCTACCTGGGAGGTCTGGGAAGGATTTGTTATGCTTGCTGCCTAGAGAGGCAGGAATGGGGGGAGAGGGGCGAGAGAACAGAGCCAGAGAGTCCGGCCACAGCTCCACCATGCCTGGCTCCCACACTTTCCGGCCATGTGACGTTGGGTAGCCGGCTTGACCACTCTGATGCCCCGTGCATAGGGTCAGTGGAGCAATGGAAGGTGTTTAGCCAAGTGTCCGGGCTGGTTGGAGTGGCTGATTAATCCAGAAGCTTCCCAAGGCACAAAGAGACCTCGGCTTTGCCCTGCAGGCCTCCACGGGGATCTGCTGGGCTGCAGGTTCCTCTCTCTGGGCCTCATCTTCCCCAAAAGTCAAGCAAGGGCTTGGTTTCAAGCACCTTCAGATATTCATGGTCGGCATTCCAGCTTGGGTCCTGCCGAGGTCCTAGAGCGACTCAGAGGGGGCTGATTTAAGGAAGCCAGCAGATTCCAGAGATGCATGGTGGGAGTGGGGGGCCAGGCGGGTTGAGACCCCTTGCCCTGGCCATCCTGCTCTGCCCTTAAATCCCAGCGCTGCCCTGATGGGTGACTCTGGCCTCTGCAAAGCGGGCGGAGGACTCCAGCCTCATGACCTCATGTAGTTCTCCAGAGACAAAGAGACAATGCACCTGGCAGGCACCCTAGAAATGCTGAAGGAAACACTCACCTGGAGAGCTGCCCAGGGGGGAGTGAGCACGGAGGAGGGACGGGGGGAGGGGGGTAGAGCGGACAAGTAGGGCCCAGCACCCTGAGTCCCCAGGCCAGGAGCAAGACTCAACTGGGGCATATTCTGCACGGGGCGGTCCTGGCCTGTCTTGGCCCCGGTCCAAGTGTCTCTGAGTTCGGAGCCTAGTTCTGGGCAATGTTCTCACTGAGTCCCCCTGAAAACCTTCGGCAGCAGGCACCACCCCTGAAGGGCAGGAAGGCACCAGGAACAAAGGTTCTCCGTGATCTGGGCAGGTCAGGTCAAAGGGAAGGAGTCCCGGGGCCTCCCCGGTGGCACAGTGGTTGAGCGCTGCGCTGTGGAGCTGTCGGCAGCGACGACGCGAGTTCGATGCCCGGCCAGGGAGAATCCCACATGGTGTGGCAGACCTCTCCTGCCTCGCCCGCTGCTCCCCTCAGCAGTGTATTTCTGATCTGTCTGTTCTGCTCCCCACTCTGTCTCTGGTGAGCCCTCTCGCCGCCCCACGCCTCTGGCCTGTGCCCCAGCTTGTATGTATAAATAAAAAATAAATCTTAAAAAAAAAAAAAAAAAAAAAAGGGAAGGAGTCCCGGAGCCCTCGGCGGCTTTTTAAACTATCTTTTAGTAGAGAGACAACCAGGTACAGGGCAAGCAACAGGGCTGGGGGGGCGGGAGCTGGCAGGCCTCCCAGCCCCCGGCAGATGTTTCTCTTGGGCTCTCAGGCATTCTCTGTTGCACCCCAAACGGTCCTCTGCTCCGAGCTCTGTTCTCTGCTCCCTGCTGCTGCTGCTGTCGCTGCCACTTCTAAGTCCAGTCTCTGGCTCAGGTGCGCCCACTCATGCAGGCCCTCACCTGACGCCAGGTGTCCGCCAGCAGGCATGCGTGTAGGCCTGCAGAGGTCCATCATTGCGGGGAGGGTGGAAAAACCTGATGACTCTTTCCTTTACCCTACACTGACAAGCGAGGGAAATTGAGCTCCAGAAGAGCAGGCCAGGGGTCTCAAAGTTTGTGAGGAATTCAGATTCCAGCCCATGTCTTATTCCAGACCCCTTCTCCCTGCAAACAGCAGAGGGCAAGATTTGGGGATGAAGGACTTGGCTGAGTTTCCCAGGTGCCAGTAGCTTCCTGGCAAGAGGAATCTCTGATAAAAATTGGGAATCAATGTGGCTTCAGATCTGTCAGCTTCAGGCTCAGTTAGATCCAGGGGCTCAGTTAGCTCAGGCCTCAATCCAGCCTCTCCACCTCTCAGCTACCCTCTCCTCCATGGTGCTACCCTCTTAAACAGGCCCTCCCCAAACTGTGGTGGAGATGCGTGGGCAGTGCCACGCTTCCATCCTGCTAGCAGCTTAAACTAAAGTCCCAGAATTAAGGTCTATTGGCTGACTTGGGCCGCAAGTACCTCCCTGAATCAGTCACTGATTAGCCACCTGTGAGTCATTCACCCCCCTCCTGGTGCCAGTGCGGGAAGTGAAGGGAAGTTGTCACCCCCACCCAGCCACCTGGGCAGAGAGGAGGAGGGGTGGTGATTCCCCAGAAGAAAGCCAAGGAGGGGAGGGACAGATGCAAGGCCAGCCACGCAGAAGGCGGCCATTGTATTTCTGATCACAGCCGGAGAGGGTGCGGGTGCCCAGCAGCTGGGTGGTGATGGGTGAGGGGTGTTTTCTTATGGTGCATCGAGGGGGAGAGCTGGTGTTTACAAGATACAGGAAATGTGGGTGAACTGAGCCATTATCTTTCTTTGTGGGGGCAGAATGTGTAGGCTGATAAGGCACCCGCAGAAGCTGTTGAGGCCCCTGTGGCTGTTTTGGAGGCCAAGGCGCCCTTCTGCCCCCCTACCTCGTTGGGCCTCCCAAATATTTGTCTGTGTTGACAGCTTTGCTGACGAGGCTCCCCGCTGCAGGCCCTTGCTCCCCAAGCAGTGCCACTTGGGGACCCCTGCAGCCAGGCTGGATCTGGGGGAAGCCGGCAGCGCTCTTCTGCTGCTCCCAGTTGCAAGAACTTCAAAGAGAGAATGGGGTCCCCGCTCTTCCCCTTGCCAGACCCCCGGCCAGCTGGAGCCCGGGACCTTGGTGACTGAGCTCAGAAGCCAGCTCCACCCAGCCCAGTGGGCCTGGGGGAGCCAGGGAGGGGCTCACCGAGAAGGTCTGGGCCGGCAAGGAGCTCAGGGGGAGGGAGTGTCTGCCCCAGGGAGAGGGACCCACCCGAGGCCACGCAGGCCTGCCGGGCCCAGGCCCCAGGGGACGGCCCAGCCAGGTCCTCTTCCCTCCCCCGCAGAACCTCTTCGACAGCATCAAGAGCGAGCCCTTCTCCATCCCCGAGGACGATGGCAACGACCTCACTCACACCTTCTTCAACCCCGACCGCGAGGGCTGGCTGCTCAAGCTGGGTGAGCTGGACACCGGCCACACGGACGGACGCGCGGCCCCCGGTGCCGCGGGGGGCAGTCTGCAACCCCAGCACAGCACCCGCCTGCCCCACCCTCCACCTGTCTGGAATGGAGGGGACAGTGGGGGCGTCTGAGCAAGGGCGGGGGGAGGGGCTGGCGGTCACAGGCCGGCCCTGCAGGTGTCTCTTCCTGGGGGGCTTCTGGGGAGGCGGGCCCAGGCCAGGGCACGGGAAGCAAGTGGCAGATCTGGGGGCCCAGGGCTGGTGTTCCTGCAGCGGGAGGGTGTAGGCTGGGGGAGGAGGGTGACAGGATGTGGCTCTGGGCAGCCTCCTGTGGCATGAGCAGGGGGTAGGGGTGTCTCGGGCCTGCAGAGGGGCTGGAGGTGGGGGCTGCGGCACAGCCCTAGGGCCCAGCCTCCCGCCCCTGCACCCACAAGCACTCCTGCACGCCTCCCTCGGGGCAGGGGAAGCCCAGCTAGGCACAGGGCCCTCCAGGGCAGGTGAGGACAGACGCCCTGCGTGGAGCGGAGCTCCTGCCCCAGGCACCGCCCAAGCCCTCTCCACGCCCACAGCCCTGTCTCCCCCGGACACTCCGGCCTCCTTGGCCGCCAGCTGACAGCTCTTACCCCTGGGGGGCTCAGCCACAGACCTCAGCTCCTCCCCACGCTGGCTGCTCCTCAGCCTGTGTCCACAGCCAGGAAATGGGGGAGATAGCCACGGGGGGGGTCTCTGGCAGCACGACAGCCAGGTGCTGGGGTCTGCCGCTGGACACCAGAGCCGGAGTCTCAGCTCTGCAGCGGGACTTGGGCCCCACCTTCGCCTTCTGGCCCCGTCTCTTCATCAGCGAAATGGGTTATCACAGCGCCCCCCACCGGTGGTGATGGGGACTAATACGTGGACTGTTTTAACCTTTAAAGCGTTGCCTGCAAGTAAAAGATGAAGTTGTAGCAGGTGCCAGCAGGGAGCAAGCCGAGGGGAGCAGGAGCGTGCAGGGATGGCCGGTATCTGTTCCAAGGCCTGATCTTGGAGGAGCCTTGACTGTCAGGAGAAATAGCTCAGGGAAGCCGGGGGGTGACAGAGGCGCGAAGGTCTTAGAGCGAAGGTCTTAGGACGGTGTGGGGAAAGCGTGGAGGCCAGGAAGCAAGACTGACGTGGCTGCCGGGCTCCCGCAGGCGGCCGCGTGAAGACGTGGAAACGGCGCTGGTTCATCCTGACCGACAACTGCCTCTACTACTTCGAGTTCACCACGGTGAGCCGGGGGCTCCAGAGTCTGCCCTCACCCCCAAACCCTTCCGGGATCCCACTAGCAGAGCGTGGGGCCCCTTGGAGACTATCCTGTCCACCTCTGTGCCCATTTTACAGATGGGGAAACTGAGCTGCTAAGAAGAGGAGGGGATGGGCCAAGGTCCAAGGGAAAGCGGGCTGAGGGTGGTCTCCTCCACCCCAGCCCCGTGTTCCACATGCTGCTCCCCACCCCCTCCAGGGTTGGACCAGAGTCTGGGTTTGGGGAGCCCCACCAGCTTGCTTCCTGTCCCTGGCCTCAGGGCTGGCATTCGTGGGTGCTGACCTTCCCTCTGGTTTCCCTGCAGGACAAGGAGCCACGGGGCATCATACCCCTTGAGAACCTCTCTGTGCAGAAGGTGGCTGACCCCAAGAAGCCAGTAGGTGTCCGGGTGAGCCTGCGGCCAGCGCGGCAGGGAGGGTTTCCTAAACGAGGGGGCATGGCAGCCACGCGGGGTGCTCCGGGAGGTGCCTGCCTCCCGTGTGGCTGAGGATGGCCTCAATCTCCCTCCTGGGTGGTGGACCCCAGGGACAGGGCAGGGCCCTCAGAAGGGCATGACCTCCGGTCAGATCCTGCCTCTCGGCTCAGTGGCCCTCAATAAGTCTGTTCCTTTCGGAGCCTCAGTTTCCCTTTCTGGCAACTGGGAATTTGGGGGGAATACTGGGTCGGGGTGGAGCCTGGCACATAGTGAGTTCTCTTGGCCAGGAGGCGCCTGGGTGGGCTGTGTCCTGCCGCTGGCCAGGTCTTGCCCGGCGCGGAGCCCTCCGTCCCACCCGCCTCCCCGCCCCTCCCCACAGTTCTGCCTGGAGCTCTACAACCCCGGCTGCCGGGGCCAGAAGATCAAGGCCTGCAAGACAGACGGCGACGGCAAGGTGGTGGAGGGCAAGCACGAGTCCTACCGGATCTCAGCCTCCAGCGCCGAGGAGCGGGACCAGTGGATCGAGGCCATCCGGTGAGGAGGGAGGCGGCGGCCAGGCCTCGGGTTCTGTCCCGAAGCCTCTGCGGCTTTCGCGGCCATGTTTGCTTGTCCGTGAAGGGGGCTGACTCCAGAATCTCCGTCCTGTTTCTGACATGCAAATCCCTTCCACCCTGCTCCTGAGCACCAGGTGCCAGCCCGGGACACGGGACAATGGGTGCCAAGGTCACGGGGCTGCTGGGAGGATCTGGCAAGAGGAGCATCTGGTGGGGGCCGGAGGAGAGTCCAGGGACGTCTGGGGCCGGAATGCTCAAGGCTCTGCCAGTCTCACCCTCTCTGGCCCTGCCCCGAGGCCTCTGGGTCAGGCCAGCGAGGCTGGACTCACTCTGGCTTTGTCCTTGTTGGGGCCACCTGGCCTGGCCCCTGCAGTGGAACAGGTTGAGCCCTGCACTGGAGGTCTGCACCCCATTACAGGCTCCAGGAGACAAGACACCCCCTTGACAGTCAGCTTGGCCCTGAGTCTCCGCACTCACTCTCGTTCCAGAGCCAGCATCACCCGCGTGCCCTTCTATGACCTGGTCTCTGCCCGGAAGAAGAAGATCGCCAGCAAGCAGTGAGCTTCCGGGATGCGGTGCTGGGGCTGCGAGTCCCGGGAACCCCTGACCTGTGGCACGTGGACACCCGGCTCCCACCCCAGCGCACCCTGCCCTGGCTTACAGATACCCGGCTGACGGGAGCTGGGAGGCGTGGAACAGGAAGGGGGATGGGACCCCTCGAAGGGTTCAGAGCTGGCCATGAGGCCCCCAGCTGGCCCCCAGGCGCCGGTCCCAAGTCCACTGCAGGAAGGAATGAGGAAGGCAGCCAGAGACAACCTCCAGGGCGTTTCCCCTCCTGGCCCCCACCTGCACTCTGAAACGTCATCAGCCCTCAAGGGCCCGGGCCGTGCCAGGACGCCTCCTTCTGGAGCTTTATCTAGCAGCCTCTCCCCTGTCCTCACACCCCTGGGGTGTGGCCCCCTTGCCTGGGACGCACACACAGCTCAGAAACAGATGGAACTGCGGGAGCTCCAGACCAGGAATCCGGGCTCCAAGTCTCGGTCAGTTTCATCTGCAACGTGCTGTGTGTCCTCAGCCAAGTGTCACTCCCTCTCTGGTCCTTGGGAACCTGCAGTGTCAGGTCCCCTGGTGACGTAGGCACAGCCCAGGCCAGGAGCTGGCTCTTCCCTGTCTTCGAAAGACGAGATGCGCTGGGTCTCCCTACAGCGTTTGTCACCGGAGAACACCTCCACCTACTTACTGAGCAAACGGGGGCTCTGGCCTGAAGGCTGCTAAGGAGACAAGGGCGGAACGGGCGCCACCCTAAATGATACCCATTTTGGAAGCAGGGTGGGTGGCAGGTGGTATTTCTCCAGCAAATGGCAGAGAGCACCCCAGACGGATGTACCCAGCAGGCGGGTCTACATCCGAGAAGTTGAGAAGAGCGTTTCGTGGCTGCCAGGAGTTCTGCCGAGAGGTGGCGGCCAAGTCAGTGAAGGACACAGAAGCTGTGGCTGGGTGTCCACCACGGCCTCCCTCCAGAGCACTGCCCGGGTGCCACCTGGCAGGGCCCAGTGTCCTGTGGTCACCTGAGCGGCACCAGCAAGAGCAGAACCAACTTCCCAGCCCCACAGGCAGAGCTCTGCTCCCAGCAGGCTCCCGCCCGGAGAGGATTCTGCCAATGAACAGAACAGGCTCCTTAGTAGCTCTTCTCACCCCCTCACACAGGCCCCAGGGGAGCCCCTGGAGGGAAGTTCCCTGGCAGGAACGCAGGATATGGGCTGCCTCTGCCCCGCTGCCAGCCTGAGTAGGCGAGCAGGAGCGAGGTGTATTCCCGAGTGGGAGAGCAAGCTCCCCCCACCGCTCACACAGGGGCACTCCTGCACCGGGTGGGTGGAGCAGAGCCTGGCCTGGTGGTGAGAGCCCCGTCTCTGGGGGTGTGCTAGAGCCTGGCACGACACTGCACTGCAGCCGTCTGTGGGAGGCCTTGCAGGACCTCTGATGACTTCCGGGTCCCTGGCCCGCCTGGGAGCCGAGCGCTACCTCTGCGGCCTCTCCTGGCCTGAAGGGGCAGCCGGGCTCTGGAAGGAGCCCTGGGCTGGGGCCAGGGCCTCTCAGGCCCTCTCCTGCCACCAGCCTGTGCTGGCATGTGCTCCTGGTCCACTCCCTGCCTCGCTGGTCCTCAGCTTCCTCCCTCGTCATGAGGAAGCAGGAACAACTCTGGGCATTATCACAAGAGATAATAAAGCTCGTGAGCCAGCGCATGAGTGGGCTGGGCCAGTGCGTGACGGCATCCGCCATGCTGGGCCCACCCGGCCCATCCCGTTTGTCCTGAGGGGCGAGGGCTGGACAAAGCAGCACAGAGACTCAGAGGGCCAAGAGCTTCGTCCTCAGGGCACTGGGGCTGCTGTGCTGGACAGACATTCCCCAGGGACTGGATTTCCAACTGGGGCCTCTCAGAGGGGCAGGGTGACCCCGTCCTACCACGGTCAAGGACCTCCCAACAGGCAGCGCTGTCTAAAGAGGGAGAGGCCGCTGCCTGGGGAGAGACACAGCAAGCTCCCTGTCTACGGTGGGTGTGAGCACGGGCTGCTCCAGCGATGAGGGGCAGGGGGCACAGAGGGGCTTGAATCCAGTGAGCTTCACTGGACTCCCCACAATATTCACAATATTTACTAAGGAACTACAGTGGCCCAGGAGCTGGGAAACAAGGCAGAAGGCCTGCCCGCATGGGGCTTACATTCTGGTCGTCCTGACTCCGGGGCTCTTGCAGCCCCTTCAGACATTCAGGGCACCAAGGTGGCGCCCACACCCTGACCTGGCACCCCACGTGAAACTCCACCACTGAGCTGCTCCCCAAGACCTGAAGGCTCTGAAGGCATGGGTCTGAATCCACATACCCCTTCATTCAGGGCACACTTCCTGAGCACCTACTATGGGACCAGACCCCCTGCACTCAGCCAGGGAGACAAAGGCCTGGAGACACAAGTGTGGGTTTGGGGAGCTCACTGTGAAGAAGCAGTGAGAGCCCAGTGTGGTTAGAGAGGGGGGCACAGGAGCCAGTGGACAGAGGGACAGTGGGTGTGGGGGGGCTGCCCAGACACCACACACTCTGACTGTGAACTCCACTCCTCACAGGCCAGACAGCACCGCTCAGCGCACACAGTAGGTGTGCAGTGATAGTTGCTTAGACTGAAATGAACTCAAAACCCTTTGGGCCTCTGCCTCAGTAGTGCAAATGCCTGGTGGGTGAGGGGACGGAGAAGAGAGAGGGTGGGAGCCGCAGGGGGTGGGGGTGGAGGAGAGGTGGGCAGGGCACTTCACAGTCCAGAACAAGGTGAGTCCACCTCTGGCCCCTAGCCCCTCCCCAGAAGGCCTCTGCCACCTTCCCCTCATTTCACCATTTTTCACTCTGAGCAGCAGGGGGCGCCCACCACTCGTAGATGAGCCATTCCCACTCACCAACCCCAGGGGCCAGAAGGGCCTCCCTGGGCACAGAGGGAGCTTGCAACAGTAGATCCTTGGTGTGGGCATCCTGGAGGGGGAGGCACCTGGTCCACTTGACCTGAGGCCTCAAGCAGCCCAACAGACACACAGACAACCCAACAGGCACACACATGCACACAGCAGCCCCCCACCTTTATGTTCACCCCACCCCGGCCTGGGAGTCAGAATACCAGGCTCTGACTCTGGCTGTGGGATCCTGAACTAGTGCCCGCCTCTCTGGGGTGATTCTCCCTGAAGGGTTGGGCTGGGTGAGTCCAGATGCAAACAGGGATTTCTGTATACAAAAGGGTCTCAGATGGTTGCAGCACATGGTCTGAGACAGGTGAGGGAAAGGTCAGGACAAATGAGCAGGTGCCACAGTCCCTGACGGAGACAGGCCACCCAGAGAGCCTGAGCTCCAGCAAGCTTGCAGAGCTCGCTGAGCCTCAGACTTCCCATCGATAAAGTGGGCATAATCACACATATGCAAAATACTTAGAACAGTGTTGGGTATCTACTCAGGGTTAAGTGTATTATTATCATTATAACACAAATTATGTACATGTCCATAAAATTACAAAACAGGCTGGGCCATTGGAGAAGGAAAGATTCAAGAGGGTAGGGGGGCTGAAGATCTGGGAAGGCTTCTTGGAAGAGGTGTCCATATCAGACAAGCTAGGTAGAGGCCTGGTCTTCCAGCCAGTGGAGTCAGGAGGATCCAAGAGGAGGCTGTATGATAAAGCAGGGTATTTCTGAGACTCCCTGGAAACCCAGTAGGCCCAGAGAATGCAAGTTTGAGGATGGCAGGGAGTGAATTAATTCCATGTGCTAAGCTGGCATCTCTGTGTCTTCAAGGCCCCATGCACTCATGAAGCTCCCACTGGGGTCCCAGCAGCCCCCGGCTGAACAGAGGCCATCACAGAACCAGAACAAGGGGGAACAAGCTTGGCACCTGATGCCCCGAGATGGAGTAGGAGAGAACAAGGGGGCTCTGAGAAGGGGCACCGTAACCCAGAACTTACCTGGGGGCCCTATACCTGGACGCCAAGGGAAAGGAGATGGGGAGCAGGCAGCCAGGAGTCGAGCAGGTGAGCGAGACCTTCAGGAATTGATTTACTAGGGATGATGAAAGGAGCTAAATATGTTTGCATCAGCGATGACTCAGGCGTTCCCCAGGGGTCCACCAAGTGTAACCATCAGCGTCCAAGACAGGCCTTCTCCTCCAGGACTCTGCCAGCCCTGAGCCCCGCCCTCCCAGAGATGCTGGAAGGACCCTCCACCCCTGCCCCCCAAGTCCTGAGAACCTGCCTCCAGGGGCCGCAGGCCTGAGTGCAATCCCACCCCACCCCCACCTGGCCACACCTCATCAAACTGGCTGAAGAGTGAAGCCTCCAAGAGTGGAAATCCTGGCCTTGCCCTGAATTGCTGTGTGATCCTGGATAAGTGGCTGACCCTCTCTGGAGCCCCCACCCCCACCCCCGGCTGGCACGTCATTCCCGCGGCTGTTGGTTCCTTCCAGACAGCTGTGAGCACAGCCTCGCTGCTGAAAACCCATCAAGTTCCCTCCAGGAGGAATCTCGGCCTCATCCCGGAGAACACGGTCTTCCGGCACCGGGCCCGGGCAGAGCTGGCTCAGGGAGGGACTTGGATGAATCAGTCTGAGCTCAGGTCAGGCAGACAGAAGAGGGAGAAGCTGCTGCTCCCGGGGAGGCCAAGTGCTGGGGGCTTGGGGGGAGGGGCTGGGACGAGCAGGGTGGGGCTGGAGGCAGGAGGAACAGCTTCCTGGAGGAAGTGGGTAGGGCAGGGCGGGTTGGTCAGGGGTGGCATGGGCCAGAGGGAGGAAGAGGGAGGAGGCTTGATGACCCCAGGGTTAAGGTTTGTGGGAGAATAAGGGCAGGCCCCCAACGACCCAGCGAAGTCACGGGAGAAGGGGGGGTGAAGCGGTCACATTTGAATCACAGGGGCCTATAGGGCCTCGAAGTGGGGCCCTTCAGTCTGAAGTCAGGGAAGGGCCCTCCCTACCTCCTCCTTCTGCTCCCTCTTGTCTCCTCTTCCCCTCCCACTGAATCCCCCCTCTCCCCTCCTCGCACACCTTGCTGAGGCCCTGGGCCTGCCCCCACGCTTATCCAGTCTGGCGGGGACAACAGATGGACTAGCAGGGGGCCCTGAGCAGCCCCAGAGCTGGCTTCAATCCTGACTCCCCTGTCCCCGGCTCTGGGCCAGACCCCGAGATCTGCCGATCTCATTTCCCAACAGGAAACTATCGGTAAGTTCATACTACTGGAGGCTGGGGGCTCCCCACTAGCAACCCTGGCCCCAGAGTCTCCAGGATGGCCCTGTGAGCCCCAAGTCCCCTGGATGGCACTAGCAGGGAGGCTGCTCCCCCACAAGGCCAGGGGGCTACTCAAAGCCCAGGCCTGCCCCCCAAAGACTCCCAAGCCCATCTGGTTTCTCCTGGACCCAACACCTTTGTCCCCACAGGCAGTATTTATGGAAATGTCCTTCTGTAGTCTCTGTGAATTTTTAATATCAGGTGACCCACAAAACCAGCCCCCAAAGACCCAGTGCTCCCGAATTGACCCAGAGGTCCCTGTGTCCCCCAGGTCCAGCAGCAATGTCTTGGCCAAGGTTGCCAATCCCAAAATATTAACAAGCACCAGGTCCGCTGCCAAACTGCTGCCTTCCCACCTCCAGACGCTCGCCAGAGGGGGTGCTGTTCTCTTCACTTCACGGACAGGACTCTGAGGCTCATGGGAGCATGTGACCTGGCTGGAAGGTGGAGGCCTATGTAGATTTAGGGTGACCACAATGTCCTCATCCAAAATGCGACCCTCTGAGAGGGCTAGAATCCTGGATTAGAGGGTATGTCAGGGTAATAGGAGTAAACCAGAGTGTTCTAGGCACCCCAAAGCATACAGCCACCCTAGAGATTGGGTGTGTCCAGCAAGGAAGTGGGGACATCCACTGTCCCTGTGGACTAGAAGGGATGGGGTCTCTGACTGCTTCCTCTCAAGAGGCAAAGGCAGCTGCCTCATCGAGCAGACTAGGCTCCAAGCCTCAACCACCACCCAAATCTTCCTTTATGAGTCTCCCCTAGTCCTGCCCCACAGGGGTATTGCATGGACTGATGGTGAATTCAGATCATCTGTTCTGTAGAGATACATCCTGGTGGGGGGGGGGGGG
>PVIJ01016608.1:0-32221 GCA_004024925.1 Scalopus aquaticus | reverse complement strand
TTTGGTTCATTTTAGGTTATACAATAGGAGACACTTCTTCACCCTATGTATATGTCTTGAGTATATTTTAGTCAACTACTATACAGATGTAGAGCTCACTGAAGCTGCCAATATAGTAAACGTCTGACAATTTCATTTAAAATTCATTTTGAGTGCCTACTGTATGCCAAAGCACATTTTTTGAAAGCAGTTTTTTTTTTTTGTATCATATTTGTCTTAATAGAATTTTTAACACGTTTTGGGCAGTGGGAGTTGGTGCTAAAATCAACATTAATTTTCCTTTCTTAAGCATACACCTCAAAATCAAGGGAGCTGGTAGGAGTCAGGGACACTCAGTAGAGAAGTTAAGGACTGAGAGAATTCACTGTGGGTATCCCACACATATCTAAACACCCTTCCTGCCTATTCTTAATGTCACATTGAAAAAGTGACTCAGTCGCAAACAGAAAACCAAGAGTTAACCAGACGTGTTCCTAAAAGATATATGCAACTATAAGTCATGGAAGGTAATTGTTGTTTTTCACTTTTTATAACTGCTTGAAAATAAACTATTTTATATCACAGGCTACATTTTCACCAGTCGCTCAACTATTTCCCTTCTTCCCAATAAAACTCTGACTCCTCACTGATAGAAAAGTCCTTCATGTGGGTGAGTTTTCTCTCCAGGTAACAACAGAAAGGAATCAGGGTCATGTATTCTCTCAATTTTATGTAGCTTTCAGAGGCCAAATGAAGAACAAAATCTTGTTTAAAAATCTAATTAAGCTGGGGTGTGTAGACTTATGCTAGGTTTTTCAAGACTCTCTGGGCTGCCTTATTGTCTACGAGTTCCCAGTACCAAGACTATCTGATTTTGACGCACAAATGTCTTGACTGGGGGAGGGGGAACACACAAATCATCCACCTATATATTTTAGAAGGGAGAGGAAGTAACGGGATAGAACAATTAACAATTACTATTGCAGAGAAGTTATTTAATATCGTGAAAAGAGACACAAAACATTGTTTAGAAGGCCTGGTTTCCAGCCATTCCACCACTTACTAACTTTAATTCTCTGGACTTGAGTTAGTTTATTTCTAAAAGGGGAATAACCATAACTCTCCTGTTCATCACACAAGATTCTCCTTAGGATGACGTGAGAAAATTCAAGGATAAGTACTTTTAAAAAAGTTTTAAAGGGCTATCCCAGTGTTCCTGACATTAATGAATTTCTCTGCATTGCATTTATTCAAGTGGGACTGACGATGATCAAAGCCAGTGACAGGCTTTCAACAGCTCTGCTAACTGAGAATCTCTAAAGTGGGTCCACTATTAGAGCTGCAAGCGGTGATGTCAGGCTGTTGTTTACAGGAGAAGAAAGGCTGCCAATTTCCACTGAGCAGAAGACTGCAGTGGCCAGCCTCCCTCGGCTGCGAGTGAGCAAGAATGGACTCTTTATGTGTGGCATGTGTGTACATGCAACGCTTCTCGTGCCAGGGCACCCAAACAAGAAAACTGCTATGTGGGTGCACCAGCACATGCTTTGTGTCTTAAGTTTTCACTAAGAAGACTAATCAAAATTGATCAAAATGCAACTTTCACTTTGGTTACTCTAAAGGAAAAAAGAAAAACTGCCACTCTCAGAAACTGCATGTTCAATTTGATTTTTTGAAAGCATTTTTTAAGCAGAATAATCAATTCTTCTAGTTTTTACAGACTTCTCCACAAGTTTTACAAACATTCCCTAACACAAAGAATTATGGAAGATTGATCCATACTATAGTAACCAAGTTTTATGAGAATGACTTCATTTTCAGAGTGCTCACAGTTGCTTCCTCATATAAGTTCAGGAAGTACTCACTCAAGTATTAACCTACTCTAGCTGAATCTACTTTGGGGCGATGTTTTGTTAAGTTTGTTACCATAAAGGAAACAAAACTGGCTTATTAACATATACCCATTCATGAGATTTCCTGGCAGAAAGCAACCATACAGCAAATCAAATTTAGAAGGGCAAAAAGAAAATAGGGGCTGCATTCATTATCTTTCTTCAACTATCCATCACCTCCTGGGATAGCAGTTAGATCAAAAATAATATGGGAATAGATCATGTTTATAACTGGCACTGAAACTTTACTTCAGACAATAAATCTAGTGTAAATTCTAACATTGGAATACTGAAGAATAGATGTAGGAAATATTTTTGGTACCTGGAAATGTATTTTCTTTGGTTTTGTTGTAAGTAGCTGAAAGGAAAAAAAAAAACTGTGATTCAGTCATAAAAGGAAATTGAAGAAGAATGCTGAGTTCTGTTTTTGGCTCTGCAGCTGATTATTGTATAATCCTAGTTCAAAAGCTTAGCCAGGATGTCCCTTATTCTTGGTATTGAAGAAGTGGGGGGTGATAATAGCAAATATTATTTTCCAATTGTAAAGAAAACATAAGAAAAATGAAGTGAAATGAGTGAAAGTAGCAGGCAGGCAATATTACAGTACAGGGATTAGAAAATAATAGAAACATGGGCTGGGAATATTGGCCAACTCCTTTGAGAGCTGGGGAGGAAAACATGCTAAACAAGTAGGAAGTGTTATTAGCACTTCCTTCATTTTATAGTTAAACATAACAGTAGCATGAAAAATATGGCATCAGCTCTTTTCCAGGGCCAGTTACAGCAAATAATGTTGGCTACACATTCTTAAATACATCAAGAAATCTGAAGGGCCATCTTTGGGTTCCTCCTTAACATGAATGCTAAAAAAGGATGCCAAAAGGCCTTGTAGAAAACTATAGCAGTAGTTTTTTATTATACTTGAAAATGGCTGTTACCAGCTTCATTCCTTCAAGTGGTGAAGAACACTTAACAAATAAATCAGTAATGATGAAATAAAAAAAGATAACAAATGGCAGCAGGTAGGAGCCATCATAGCCTGACAGTTAGAGATGTCTGAAAAGAGCAGGAATTTTATTCACTAACAGAGCAGTAACTAGAGCTGAGCTTCACATATCCTGAAACAATCTAAAACCTGTAAGCTTTGTTTTTAAAAGAAGTAATGCTCCATGTAAATGAAAGTTGTCAACTTGTCCCCTGAAACCATCAACAAGAGGACCCGTGAGAGAAACCAAATTGACAGTAAGCCTTACACTTGGTATTTTTCCCTATCCTTTACTTAAAATTCTAAAATCTACTACCTGGACTTTGTTGTGTTACCCTTTCTGGTTATCATGTTGATGGGACAACATAAAATAATTATAGATGCACACCAAGGGACGAGAGCACATAAGAAGTTACTACTAGATTGATCAAGTGCCTGCATTTCCACTCAACACCTCGTGGCTTAACCACTATACACCATTTTATGTTTAAATGGAGTTTACATCATCTGCTCTATGGTCCACAACTTAGAAAAGTCATAATATAGTGGCTTGTGATGCATGCACTTCAGAAACTGCCTCCCTGGGAGCACAAAGTCTCCCAAGAACTCACTGCACTAGTGCTTACAGGTGACTACTGAATCACTTCAACTTCAAAAACACAACTTATAAAAGAAAATCAGTCTCACGTCAGCAACTAACTGAACAGGTACAACCTCTCTTTGCCAAGAACTGTTTCCTCTCATATAATGGTATACGGAGTTTGCACTAATACCTGCATCCAGTATTATAAAGCTAAAGGATAAATATTTCAGAGTAGATCTCATTTTTTATTCCAAAGGTAAGAAGCAGGGCTACTCTTAGGTGGAACAGCAACAACTTGGACTGAAAAGGCACCAGAAAGTTTTCAAAAGAGTAATTTTCACACCAACAATGCCTGTAAGCTTAGCAACCGCTACTCTAAGATGAGCCAACAATAAGGCTTCTACATTATTTCAGGAAACAGGAAATCCATTTATTTTTTTAAAACACAGTTTTATTCATGCAATTATTAAAAATTAAAAAATAAAAGTCGCAATTTCTCCAAAAGATTTGAAACCTAGGTCAGCACAACAGTTGTCAGAAACCATATGAAATATTAGGTTGCACAGACAAACAAAAAATAGTCGAAAAAAGCACCTCTCCTCCAGCACCTGCTAACATAGATTACGTGTCCATTCCTTGTCTGATCATGTGAAAACAAACAGAAAAAAGAAGGGCAAAGGCTTTTTTTATAAGTCTCTATTAGAGATCATAAATTAGCCTAGAATATGGTTCCATTTTTTTCATTGTTCTTATAAAACACAAACACTGCAAAAAAACACAAAGGCAAACACCTGTGACCTCTGTCAATCCAGTACACCACTCGCTGTGTCAAAGCTCTTATTTGAAATGAGTGGCAGTGAAGACAGGAGAGCCCCTCTACTGCAAGGTTTTCAGGCTAAGTTAGGAAAGGGACCAGCAGAGTCCATGACTTGGTATCAAGTAAAACTAAGTTTATAACTAATTACAAATTTTCTCACACTCAAAATTTTCAACCATAACATAAATTCCAGTAATACCCTCAAAATAACCTTGTTTTTTTCCAGCTGCAAATAAAAAAAAAAAAAATCTGAAAACTCAGTTGACCAATAAGAGTCCCCAATGTTTCATGACGTAGTCACAAAGCATGTAAGCTAGAGATACACAAACTGAACAAAACTAAGCATAATGTAGCAAAATGGATACATGGCCCTAAAATTTCCTTTTGGTATTTAGATCTTATAGAAATTTAGCAAAAAACATTCTGTAAATATAAATAAAGTTTTCCTGGCTGATCAACAATTTTTTGCTCTTCATGCTGCAATCTTCGGTCAAAACAAGATCTCCTTGTGAAAAATGACAAAAATAACAATATTATTATTATTATTATTATTATTATTACTGATGACAATAATAAGTCCTGATTAATAAGGCAGGTAATACTGGTCAACAAATTTTTTTACAAAAGTCATATAACTGAAATAAAATTAGTCATTTCCTATCAATTTGTATGTGTTCAACACGAATATGGCAATCAAATTCCAATTTTGGCTCTAGTTTTTTCTGTAATCTGCAATAAATTGATGTTTACATCACGAAATGCATGCCAATCACTGGTCAACAAATTTTTACAAAAATCATGTTACTGAAATAAAATTAGTCATTTCCTATCAGTTTGTATGTGCTCAACACGAATATGAGAGTCAAATTCTAATTTTGGCTCTAGTTTTTTTTTTTTGTAATCTGCAATAAATGGATGTTTACAACACGAAATGCATGTCAACAGTACTAGGCCTACGGTTAAAACCTGTAAAAAATCAAGTCATAGACTACTTCTTAGATTTCTTCGCTTATCTCTTGGCTGTTAGGAGCATCTCTGGGGTGTGTCCAGCAGTGGTCAGCCAGCATTGTAGTGGACCATTTTCCCTGGTATCTTTGTTCCATTGATGTGATATCTTGATGAAAACATTTGCCATGTTCATCACTAGCCATACCACAGTTTTCAGGGAAGAAATCCAGATGGGAATAAAGGAAGTGGATCTTTAGAGACATATTGCAGCCAAGTTTCTGATACTGCATCAGCATGTCTTCTACTAGTTCCTTGTAGTTTTCTGCCCTAACATTCCCAAGAAAGTTTGTAGGCACTAGGTGAAAAGCATTCCATGCTTGTTTCACATCACCCTGCAGCAAGTTGTTGAACCAGTCATCTCAATGCAGACGGAATGTTTGGGTAGACTATTCTTGACTTCTTTTGCTTCGTTATTCCACCGCAAAGAGGAGGAACCAAGCAGAAATAACAGTCTTTTATGTGGTTGCTTGGCTCTCTCCACACCATGGGGACTGCAAATGGCATTGATGGTCTTTTGCCATTTAACCACTGTGAAAGCTGTGTTGTACATGTAGCACAGCATATATGCAGGGCCCAAGGCTTGTCTTGGTCACCAACCTTGCATCCGAAGTCAAGATGATAAGCCTTCTTCACTGGAGAAGTGATACTTTTCTTCTGGTTGGCAAATGTCACTTTCCCACAAATAGAGCAGAAATTGTCCATGCTATTAATGTACTTTCGAGGCATTACTGTTCTGTATTGTGCCTTAATGGGTAAAATAGTAACAGTTCTATGGAACAGTAGCTTAAACTGTCTCGCATGAAGTCTGAAATATTTTCAGTGCTCAACCTTTCCGACAGGGCTTTATATCGTGCACTGCTGACATCAGCTTACTTCAGCAGCCGCCTGGCAGTAGTATTGCATTGCATCTTAAAATGATGCAATCAACTCTGGATGATGTACGCATGATGATATTATGCAATGCGATGCAGTATTACATCATTCTAGGCTGATTTAGGATGTCGTTCCAGTCCTACTGGATAAATTAACACGGTGAAACATATAAAATGAATTCTATGAAATATCTGCAAAACAAGAGCTAATAAAAAATTTTCAGGGTTATATTCATGTTCAGCACACCAAGATACTACAGATTAGGACCATTTTAAGTCAGTAATGATCTCACTGTTGACCAATGTAATGCACTGCTCTCCAATCCACTGTCACTTGAACTTTTGTTCCATTCTCTCAGAGAGAATAAAAAGTAGAAGTGCAGTTAAAACATTTCTTGGCTGGGACCTCCCTCGTGGCACAACAGGTAAAGTCTCAGCAGAGTTAAGTTTCAGCACTATGAAGATATCTGCAGCCACTGCAGCACACGAGTTCGATCCCCAGCAAGGGAGCTTCCCACATGTCACAGAAGACCTCTTCTGCCTCGCCCGCTGCTCCCCTCAGCAGTGTACTTCAGTAGATCTACCTGTTCTGCTCCCCACTCTGGCTGGTGAATCCTCGCACCACCCCACACCTCTGCCTACACCCCAGTTCTTGCATACATAAATAAATCTTAATAAAAGAAAACATTTCTTGGTTGGGGGGGGGTGAAAAAGAAGTTGAGGTGGCCTAATTGCTTAGCCTTTTTACCTATCTGTATGAGGTACTGGAAACAGGAATACTACTCCCAGCAATCAGTGCAGCCAAGTGTATAACCATGAACAAATGTTTTCTACATAGGACTTTTCACATCACAGCAAAGTCAGCCTTATTCTAGTTAGGAAATTAAATTTTATTTCAAGCTTCTGGATCTTGATCTTTGCTTTCCTTTTCATTTCTTTTTTAAAACTGGGTAGTGGAAATAAAATAAAAGGTGGTATTAGATGGGAAACAAGCCATTTCACTTTTCATTTCACCCTCTGAGTCCTTAGTAGCCAACCTTAAGTAAACAGTAAAAATAGTTGTTATATAGCAAAGAGAATCTTGCTCACAAAACTTTTCTGCAATATACGAAAATTAAAAACTTGCCCAAATAAAAACAAGCTTCACATACAGTTAGTTGTGAAGTTTCATATTGGTTATCATCACATGTCAACCTTTCAAAAAATAAGCAACAGCACTTTGAGGAAACAGAATCCAAATTTCAAACTCATTTTTTCTAAAATGCTAACACTTTTAACTAAAATTACTGCCACAGTAACCTTTCTCTCGCTTCCTTAGTAAATAAATTATAATTTATTTGATAAATTGCAATTTATTTCAGAGTTCTGCTTTCATTGTATTGCTTCATAATTTAACATTTATAGAACATTTATTTGAGATGTATAAGAAACATCAACATACACTTACATAGCTCCCTTAAAAATTACCACTCTGCCTTGAAACAACTCATGCCAGAAGCTCTCTATTATGGTTAGGACCATTCACAATCTGCGTATGTAGTTCAGAATTCACAGATCAATAGATACCTATCTAGATCAATAGATGCCTTGTTGAGGCTAAATATAAAAATTAAAGACAAAATAAGAAATTGTAACTGGAAAGGGACAAGCCAAGTGAGCATCTTCCAGGTCAAGACAGACAGCAGACTTTCACCTTCAAGAGTGATCCTTTAAGAGTGATCCCATCGCTTAGGAAGAAAATTAAAAAATAAAAAGTAAGATCTTCCCATGTGATTGGGTTCTGACAACTCTGCAGGACTTCACAGGTGTTTCAGGAGTGCTTCAGAAATTCCCCAGGGAAAAAACATGACAATTCTTCCTCACATACTTTGAAAACGACATGCCTGGACAAAGCCCTCCAGTCTTCACATTATAGGAAAACACATCTTTGGAAAATGACTTTCTCATGATGGGTATGACTTTTTCATGGTGAGTATGAGGCCAAACAATCCCAAAAATGTTTGCTGGTAAATCAGACACAATTCTTTTAAGAAAGTAAGTTCTAGAGAAACCATAGTAGTTAAACTACCATGGTAAGTCTAGATTTTCCCAAAGTGTCAAAGACCTGGTCTTTCCTGGACAAAAAAGATACTATAGTTCAAGTACAGCATTTTATTTTGCTGACTTTTTCACAGGTCATGGTGCATTTCTTTGAATAAAGGGGGAAGTCTATTTTAACACTGCTATTTTTATAGCTAGTGAAATTAAAAACACTTTTATTCACATTTGATCTGGATCTTTATCAATACATAAAGACTGCTGATTTCTCTTCACTGACTTTGGGAAGTTGAATTTTTTTTTAAAGTTTTATTTATTTATGCATACAAGCTGGGGTACAGGCCAGAGGCGGGGGGCGGCAAGAGGGTTCACCAGAGACAGAGTGGGGAGCAGGACAGGCAGATCAGAAATACACTGCTGAGGGCGGCAGTGGGCGAGGCAGGAGAGGCCTGCCACACCATTTGGGAATCTCCCTGGCCGGGCATCGAACTCGCATCGCCGCTGCCGACAGCTCCACAGCGCAGTGCTTAACTGCTGTGCCACCAGGGAGGTCCTGAATTTATTTTTTAAAGACAAAATGGGCCATGAAGTTAAGGTTAATGGAGGGTATCTGAGCAATCTGTGAAATTCACATACTGCAGTGTCCTAAAGACTTAGGTGAGAGGATGGGCAAGGGCCCAGTTAAGGGAGAGTCACTTACATGTGCTTGTTAGTTTGGAATGTGGTAGTATATGTCAAAGACAGAATTTTCTATGGTAAAAAGGCGAGAATCAGTGAGAATTAGTGTTTATTAAGCATCAGCTTTGTGTTTGTTGCTTTATCTATTCCATATTAGTTTAATAATTGCAGAGACAGGGGCCTCCCTGGTGGTGCAACAGGTTAAGCGCATCACTATGAAGCTATCCAGAGCCTCTGCAGCACGAGTTCGAAAACCGGCCAGGGGGATTCCCACATGGTGCAGCAGACCTCTCCTGCCTTGCCTGCTGCTCCCCTCAGCAGTGTATTTCAGTTGATCTGCCTGTTCTGCTCCCCACTCTGTCTCTGGTATATCCTCTCACCACCCCACACCTCTGGCCTACACCTCAGCTTGTATGCATAAATAAATAAATCTTTAAAAAAAACTGCAAAGACAGATAGCACTGTTGCATTTTGTGGCAAGAAAAGAAAAGGCGAGGCAGGAGGAATGAAGCTGCTAGTAAGACACCCAATGTCCACTCCTTCCTTCCTCTACCTAAGAGAACTCCACCCCAGATTACTGGTCCAGATATGGGCAGAGGTGCTCAATGAGACAGAAAAGTGACAGTCTGTGTCTGTGAAGAGGCTTCTGACTACTCCTGAACACTATAATCCATGAGTGTGAACTAGTATGAGGACAGAGCCAAAGAAGCTGGAGCCCACAGGGAGTGTGGCACAGCAGAAAGAGGGCGCGAACTTGAGCTATGGCACTGACCAATCTTGGAGCCTGCCCACTCTCCGGATTTGTGGTGAAATAATAGGTTTCCTGATGATCCCAGGGATCTTCACGGTGGTTTCTGAAAGCATCCTAACTGATACAAGAATCTAACTTTACCAGGGTCATCAGCAGCAAGTGGCGGGTCATGTATTTGAACCAGCATTGTACTGGCTGGAATCTGAGCTTTTTCCACAAAACCACATCGTGGCATGAACTTTGATAAATGTTTGTCCTTGTGATAGAACCATGTAATGTTAGGGCTAGAAAGGGTCTTACCTCACTCTATGTAGGAAAATCCATTTCCCCCATAAAAATGTCTAAAGTAATGGCCTTATTTGCCAGCATAGGGTAAAAACATATCTCACGCAAAAATTTCCAGAATTTACATTCTGCAGAACTATTTTTCACTTCATATGCATCTAATTTTTAGTAGCACATGCATTCATATGCCTTTAATAAATGGAATTGTTTTTGAAAAGCATTCCAGGTTTATATTCCTTTTCTTAGGTGTGATAATGGTATTATGGTTATTGAGGAGAATGCCCTTATTCTCAGGAGATGCAGACTTAAGTATTTACTAGTAAGAGTCATGATGTCTAAAACTGACTTAATTTTATATGATATGAAAAAGTGCATAAAAAGAGAACAGGGAGGGAAGCAAACATAGTAAAATATTGACAATGACTGAATCCAAGTAGAGAGAATATGGGTGATTGCTAAATTACTCTTACAAGTTTTCTACATGCTTGAAAAGTTTTATGGCAGTATTCTAAATCATCACTTAAACAGATATTATTAACTTTTCTGTGCTGTGGTCAAGACCATGGGGACAAAAAGATGGAGCAGATTTAATTCTTCCCTACACAAATTTATTCATTTATGAAAATGGAGAAGCAAAAAACAAAAAAGGAACACTAAGTATTAAGCCATTTAAACTCTTTGTAAAAAATCTTACTAAAATCCTGCTCTTTACTTCATGCCAAGGACGAGTCATGATCTGTTAAACTACAAGGAAACAAGGATTCCTTGAAAAAGACACAGCTCCATTTCTCCAAGTTCCAACTTGTGCAAACTGAAGATATCCAGAGGTTCTTACATGCGGAAAAAGTTCTCTAAGGTTCTACTATGTCTCAATTTCAGCTGGTGTATGGGCCTCCTAGGTTCTATTTGTTTTTCTTAAAATACATGTGTCTGAGGTGTGGGGTCGAAGTGAATAATATGTAGATAAGATAAAATTAAATTAAAAAGATAGACTTTAAAAATTTAATTCTTATAATAGGGATTTTATCTTGAAAAATTGCTTATATCTAGGTGGCTTGTGAAAAAAGTTTTATTGATATAAATGTATATATTTAAAATGTAGAACTTTATAAGTTTTGACATATATGTGTGTGTGCACGTAGGTGTGTGTGTGTATATATATATTCCCTTGAAACCATCAGAGCAATCGAGATAATGAACATAGCGACCGTAGGTGGCCTTTTGAATGAAATAGGTGTGTAATGGTTCTAGCACAACTTTTCAAACATGTAGGAAAAGAAACTCTTGACAGAAAACGTTATCTAAAAAAACCAAAGAGGTTCACACTCAAGTGTCCAAATACTTTCATCAACAGATAAAATAAACATTAAGGCTTTGGATTCCCCCCCCCCTAATTTAAATTTAAGAGACAAACATACGCTGTATTACTCTATCTCAGATTTAAATCAACATAAACAAACTCAATCTAAAAACAAAGGGATTCTTCGTTTGTGCAAATATCCAGGAAAATGAAAACAAAAACTGTAGTTACACAGCATCATGTCTGAGAATCTTAAGACACATGCATTAGGAATTTCAGCTAATTCCAAAGCAAACCAATTCAGGAAGATTATATCTACATATAACAGCAACACAGAGAGACTTCCCAAATTTGGCGCATTAGGCCAGAGCATACCCAGCTCACATGCAGAACTTCTTGGAGCTAAACTGAGGAAGGAGTATATTTTTTGTAACTTAAAAAAAAAAAAACCCTTTTAGTGTTTCTTCCATTTTTCAGGGAACTCCCCCTGTCCATGGGGCCCTCATTGATATACCAGGCTTCCCAAATATATGGAATAACTTTTGTCCTCAAGAACTGAAACTACATCCGCAGTGTGTTCACATATTTTATTCTCAGACAGAGTTTCTCCTTAGCACAGGGCAGCTAGGCAGCATAAGTAATAAACGGCTAGAAGGGGTACTCCACTCTCTTTCCCTGCTTTTCCTTGCTGCAGAGAGCTGCAATAGCTAGAAAGGAAACTATTCAGCCCTAAGGTGTCTGAGGCACAAAGAAGGCTGCCAATTTCCCAAATGTAAAGGGAAAGATGGATTTCCACAAAGGTCACCCAGGCCTCCAAAAGGCAAGTCCTTTTGCTTTAGGACTAAGTTTACTGTAGTGGCCACACCAGACTGCTCATCAAGTTGAAGTCCATATTGCCGAGTACAAGAGATTTAATGTTCTTGTGGGGACTTTTTGTTTCCCCAACTGGACCGTGAACAACATTAAAGTCAGGTACCATATTTCTATTCCCCCAAGCACTTGGGTCATATATTAAATATTTGTGAATAAAAAATAATTATACTATGAAACACTTAAATATATTTACTTCAATATCTGAGGTAGAAATTCCCTAAGGGTTTTATTTGTTTGTTTAAGAAATTACATAGTTTTTATAATCATAGAAACAAAAAATTAGTTCTCTATGTACACTAGACAGAGCAAATTTAAGATTTTCTTATTAGCTGTGCAATATAGTTGAGATGGTGACATTTTCATCATTCAACTTTCAGTATGACACATTTTTTTTCAGGCTCCATCACAAAGAAAACAACTTAAAAAGTTTAAAGAACATCTAGGTGAAATTTCAAACCATGTCCACTCTAAGTCTTCCCAACATTCATAAATGAGGATGGTTTCACGAAATAGATGGCAACTTAAGTTTTTAACATTTCAACTCAAATGCAAGTGAAAATTGTTCATTCAAATGCAGTTTTGTTTCAGGACTTGTGTTTCCTTTAATGCCAAATCAAAGGGCACAAAATCCACATGAAGAAATCTTACTTTTTTCAGGTCATTACTTCAACACAATGTTTAGTTATAACTACTCCAAATAGTAGATAAAAAGTTCTATACAAGCCACAGTAGTAATTTCTACACGGTCAGCAGTATTTTTGTCTCTTTCCTTCACTGCTCTAATGTATGTACCTAGTGAGAGTAGTTAGCACATTAAACAGTCAATAAATATCTGTTGAATAACCAGAATGAATGACTGAATATTTCAGAATGGGACATATATGTGGAAAAAAAAAGGGTGAAACTTCTTTCAATAGGCATAGATTTTATAAAGCATAATTTCTAGAAAATGTCATGTAATCAACTCCAAAATACAATTTATCTGATCTTATATGTGAATTGTTCAAATAAAAAGTAACAGCAGACTGTTTTCTAAACAAAAAGGAGGATTCATTTCACTTCATCAAATTGAAAGCTTTTCTACTATTGATGTTTGAATGACAGCAGATATTTTGAGGTACTACTAGACAGTCTCTCCTAATCAACAGATTTGGGTCTCTAGGAAAACTATTTACTCAAAGGACTTTATGTAAATCTTCTTTGTTTAAAAATACATACTCATTTTCATACTTTCTGATTTTCTGGGTGAAAAGAATCCTTAAAATCAAGACAAAAGTTAACTCAAAGGGATACATTTCATTTGAGTGGAAGGATGGAAGACAATAAAGCTGATGGTTACTTCAGCAGGAACCATTAATCATTCAACAATAGTGAACCCTGGAAAACCTCACAGTGGACATGGTCTGATGTTCTGCCTGGTTTTAAGGAGTTAAGAACAAAACAAAGCTGCTGCCTTTCATCAAATGTGATGTTCCCGGACAGCCACCCCCAGCGTGCTCCGGTGGCAGTGGTGGCTGCTGAAATGGCCTCCAGGGCACCGGGACCGAACAAAACAAAGCTTGGATGGTGTAGACATTTCAAAGTAACGTGGACAGCAAAAATTCAGTGGATATCCTCCAATAAACACATTACAGTTCTCCCTTTTCACCACCTCACATAAGCTAAAACTTGGATTTAGACTTACAAAAGGGCCCCCCAAGTTTTGAGTAAACAAGATCAGAGAACTGTCCTTTAAGAAAAGGTAAAGCAAGATTTCTACATAGAAGGTCTCCGTCTCAGCCTCAAAAGCAGGTGGAAAAATTGACAATTCTTACTCCATATTTTATACACAGGCACAAAAGAGCAAAAGAAAAAAAACCTATGGAAATCAAAGAAAAAGAAGATATGAAATGATAGATAAAAAGAAGATATTGAAATGAAGATAAAACAAAATAAGAAAGATGCTGCATAAAAAGACAAACTCATGGGAATATTAAGAAAACTGATAACTGTAAAACAAAGAAAACACAGATAAAATTTAAATAAAAGGTGTTCTGTTTGCATCATTTTTATGTTCAAAGCAAACATTCAATACTAAAAAGATAAATACCACCACATAAAACTTTATCGACATCAGAGTGGACTTTAAATTTGAAGGCAGACAAGAAAATTAGTCATTCTAAGTTTCCATCAGATGGATATCAAAAAAGGACAGTATATTTTTAAGTTACTTTCTGCTCAGAAACCTTGCATTTGAGGATCACTGTTCATTGTCCTTAACATCAGTTGGAATAAATACTATTTGTTTGTATGATCCATTTGTTTTAATAAATCTTACTCTGAGTACAACTAGAATTTAATTTCCACTTTAAAAAGTGATTAACATCATGAGGTCGTGGCAACTCTTCTGCTAGTAACCAGAGAGAGGAAAAACTGAACTCAAAGAAACATACTAACACGGGGGTTTTGCCTTTTAAAAACTCCTAACTCATTTTTAGGGACAAGGGGCAAAAACTAGTTTCTTAAAATACAGCCTTCCCACATGTGTTTTCACTCAGCTTCCTAAATAAAAGATCATCTAGAGCAAATGAAATTCTCCAAGCCATTTTATATTCTATACATTTTTTCACATTTATTTCACTGCATTCAAGGTATAAAATGAATGAGCATAAGGAGGAGTTTAAAAGAAAATAATATGATTGATTTTTCTCTTTGAATATACTCCTAATGAAATCTGATCCATTTGGACATTCTGCCTGTAGTGTGAGCACAAGTTTCATGAGCTTTAACTTAGTAAAATGTGTTATCTCCTAAATACATAGCTTGTCTTACATCAACATCTGCTGTAATGGAGAATGTAGCAAAACTCAGTGTTAACATTAAAATTCCATTCAATGAAACCAGAATTTCTTGCCTCTTTAAAAGCTACCTATACATTCTGTGAATATGATCAATAAGAAGTCTCTTCAAATATGAAGTTAAAAGGGAAAATGCCCTTCAGAAAAGATTTAAAAGGGCACAATTTTTAAATAACGATATATATCCATTCATAATGGTAATGCTACTTTGTGTCTGCTGGCATTTTGTCCTCCTCCAATGCTTTTAAAAAGCACTTACAACTTATCCCTAAGTCCCCTCCAGTGGGGGCAGGGTAACTGGCTTCTCTCTTCCCACTGAAAGGATAAGAACATGGAGCTAGGGAGGTGAAGTGTCATGCTCAAGGTCACATGCCCATCAGTTACCTCTCTAGACTTCACTGTACCTTGATTCTAAGTTTATATCAATAGAAAATGCACATATTTTCCTCTCCTTTTGATCATTGAAAAGTATATAGCTATTAATTTTCCTTATGTTAGAAAAGGATAGAAATGGCAAGCCCTAGGAGTTATTTCTACCCCTCTTTCCTCTCTTCCCAAACAATTCATCAGAAACAATGCTTCTTTAAAAGTCAGAGACATCCTATGCATCTATAAATTACTAATAAATACTGGAACATCTGCACAAAAATCTTAAAAGAAAGAAAGAGATGTGAGCCACAGGACAAAGCCATGCTAAAATGCATCAAGCAAAAAGTAAGTACCCATCTTGTAAGCTAGACACTTCTGTGTAGTTCCTAAGTGCCTATAAATTTATTTTATTTTATTTTAGATTGGTTGCTTTAAACTTATACGAACAAAGGGCCTCCCCGGTGGCGCATAGGTTAAGCGCTGCACTGTGGAGCTGTTGGCAGCAGCAGGGACACTAGTTCGACGCCTGGCCGGGGAGAATCCCACATGGCTTGGCAGACCTCTCCTGCCTCCTGCCTCGCCCACTGCTCCCCTCAGCAGTGTATTTCTGATCTGCCTGTTCTGCTCCCCACTCTGTCTCTGGTGAACCCTCTCGCCACCCCACGCCTCTGGCCTGTGCCCCAGCTTGTATGTATAAATAAAAAATAAATCTTAAAAATAAATAAATAAATAAATAAACTTATATGAACAAAAGGGGCAAGTTTCTAAATTATTTGTTTTACCCAGTGAAAATACAGTACATTCAACTAAGTCAGGTAACTGATGATTTGGTTAAAAAGGGATTGTGATCAAAATTATCCATATTGTAACAGGTACTTCACATATTTGAAAAATTTTAACAATGTTATGGAACACTATAATACTTCCGAGCATATTTCTATTCAGATTTTGTTACTGAAGCTAACTCGTTCATGAAAGATAGTTTTATAATTTGAGAGGACAGTAATAAAACTAGATTTATTGACAAGTAAAACACAATGAGCCTATAAATGAAACAGGTGGTAGGTCCCATCAATTTTGATTATTTAAGAAATAGATTTCCCACTTGTGTAATGCCTATTAAGTATGCAGTAAGTATGCAGTTTAAGTGTTTTATTTATTAATTGCATATACCTCCCTTCATGCAATTTCTACATGCGATTTCTACAACACTATTTACTACAACTATTTCAAAAGTTAATTATTTATCAACACTCTTCAACAGAAAGAGTTTCACTCTTGAATGGGAAGAGAAAGAAAGTTTTGTTCCTTAAGGAAATGATGCTTTTTATTTATGATGTATGTTTGATAAATTTCATTTATTATTATTAATTCAGAAACTGATAACAACATCATATCATCACTTGAGGCATTCAAAATTTAGTTTACGTAATTCATATTAATTATAATAATGTCTAGAAAGTTTGGGAGTCAGAAAGTCTTACAATAAAAAATGGACATATCAGGAAGGTATTAGAAATATACTAAATTAAAAATTAATATTCAAATGAGAAATATTTCCATCTTACAAATTAAACTGTAATCCCTTCTTTACTCTCTATTTACAAAAGTAGTAATTGAGAATGTGCAAATTCAACTCACCAGTAGAAATAACAGTATTCTCTACAATATCACTTGTAATGTTGTTCAACTACTCATAAACAACTTCAGAATAACATTTAATTCATTCCATGACATTCATTAAGCTTCTTTATGTACCAGGTACTCTGCTAGGCACCAGAAATCAAATTATGAATGAAACACTATTCTTATCCTCAAAGAGCTTTCTGTTTAGTAGAGGACAAAATTGCAGATAACAGCAAATGTGTGATAGGTGTAATTATAATAGAAGTACGAATATTCTACTGTGCAAGTTTAAATGGGAGATCAACTCAACTCATTCAATAACTAACTACCTTTCCTAAAGACTCACATAAACTCCAATGTAGATGTATAAATCCATAAAATATGCATCATGACAAGAATACTGCTTTTGTTGACAACAATTTTTCATCCTTTCAAAAAGTTTATTTCTAAAAAATAGAGTCACCCATGTTTCAAGACATGCAAGTAACATGCCAGAGAATGAAACTTGAAAAGATGTCCCAACACTAATCAAGATTTTTGCACATTGTAATTCATTCCAATAATCTATGAAGTAGGTGTTTCTGTTATCCCCATTTTACAGATGGGGTATCTGAGATTAACTTGGTATCTATCAAAGATAGCAAGAGGAAGTGCTGGAACCTGAATCCACCATTTCTGGAGATTGACATCCTCTCTGAGGAAGATGGTGATGATGAGGAGGCAACAAGTGCTCTGTGACACACGCACTCTCCTTTATCCTTACATCAACCCTTTGAGGAAAAGTCATACTTACATTTACAGAAGAAATCGGGCAGGTTTGAACCTTCCCCAAGTTGGGAGAGCCATCAAAGGACATGTCAAGATTCAAACTGTGCTGTGAGCTCTCCCAATTCAGTCTCACACTCATGAAGAAAGGCCACATGAAGTTTATTAAACAATTCAGGAAGTCTTTGTATAAGTCTTCCTGAAACACTTTGCAAGTTTTGGGGACTTATGACAGTGTGACTTATGACAGCATTTCCTTACGATAGCATTTACATTTGAGTCAACTTTACTACTTTGAGCAGATCATAAACACATTTACTGTTCTTTAAAAAGAAATCTTTTCTGTAGAAACTTGGCAGATTTCAGTGCAGGAACAGCCTATTCTTTAAAATTAAATTTAGTAACAACTTATTCTGGTTAGTCGGAAAGAGAAGGATAGAATGAACTAAGAGGCCTCTCCAGTACTTTAATATTTCAAAACACATTTAGTTTAGCCTAACTTGAATCTTGTGGACAACCAGACCAGAATTTGATTCAAAGAGAAATACATTTTAAATAGGCTGAATTCTCAAGTGACCTTAGAAGTGGCCTCAGAGTAGCTATTTTTCATAATTTTTACTTTTATCTCAAATATTAAAGATGCAAAAGGCAACAGTCTCATAAAGCATATGTGAGCAGGTACGTATACTTTTGAGATACCAACAACCAAGAAACCAAATTGAAATTTTATAAAATTCTATAGTGTGACATTAAGAGCAATGAAGTACACAAAACATGGATATCAAAGGGGGAAAAAAACCGTATTTACCTTACACACACACACACACACACACACACCCCACACACACACAGTGCCCAATGACTGAGAATTTAAAATTCTGTATTGTAATGCCTGGCTAGAATTGAGATGAGTTAAAGATGAAGTGTCAAGTTGGATTTCCATCTTATTTTCTCCAACAGGTTCAAAGACTTCATCACCTTTACTTTAATACTTAATTCATTTTATTTTCAGAAGGGAACCCATCAAACTATTTGAAAATAAAAATATTAAGCCATGCCACTAGGCAACCTGTCTTTCTGTTGCTCCGTCACATCATTCAAATTAGAAATGCCTTTTACTTTGCCCTTATTGAATAAAAGTTTAACTCTGATTTAGAGGGAAATGTACCCATCAGTCCTTTTACACTTTTTGCAGGTCACAGAATCTATCAGATCACATCGCTATTACCGCTCACTAAGCATCCTAAAGACAGAAAGCATTCCATTACCACTCATTTTATAAGCGTTATAATGCACCGATGGTGGAAGTCTGGCAATACCTAGAAATACAGCAAGGCTGGTGAATAAGGAGTCGAGGGGCGGGGGAAGAGGGAACGAGGGAGGGAGGGAGTTGCCACCTCAAATCCACGCCGGACTAGGAACCTCCAACCCACAAAACGATGATCCCTGCTCTCCCCAAGTGAACCGGTTACATTTTTCCCAATCCCCCCCTTCCCCCAAACCCAGCCTGGTACTCACCCTTCTGAGAAGTCCGCACTGGGTCCAGCTCCGAGACGGGTCGCAGTGGCAGCGAGGGAGGGGACGTCTGAACTGTGGGCGGGGGGTGTCGGTGCGTCACTGGAGTGCAGGACGGTGAGTTCGAGGGTTGGGAGTAGAGAGGACCGGGGAAGTCAAGTCACCGCCGAAAAGGGAGAAATTTGGGGGTGTGGAGCCCCCTCCCTAAAATAACCCACCGGCCCCTTCAAACCTCCTGCCCCAGGCAAGGAAAATAAAATCAGGGAAAATCGACTGACGAGTCGATCTCTAAAAAGACGAGGAGCGAAGAACAGACTTTAATTTAAAGGGGGGACATTGAGCGAGGGCTGGAGGGGAGATAGAGAGAAGTGGCTCTGGGTCTATCCCATGCCTTTGCAGTCCCCAAGCAGAGGAGGAGGCTGGCTGAGGGGAAGTTGCAGCGGCTCCAGAAGAGAAGGAGGAGGAGGAGAAGGAGGAGGAGAAGGAGGAGGTTACACCGTAACAAGTACAGACAGACAGCCATGGATCAGAGGGGCGCTGCGAACAGGGGCGGCCGCGGCGGAGTGAGCGGCGGCGGCGGCAGCACCGCCTGCTCGGCTAGCTCAAGACATTTAATTGGATTGATGGGTTGTGCAGTGACTCACAGACTTTACAGAGTCGTACAGCAGTCCCCGCCCAGCTGGACAGGGGAGATGCAGAGGGGACGGGCGGGGAAAGCGGGCCTTGGAAGAGCCGGCAGGGGAGGAGGCAGAGGGGAGGGCGAGGCGTTGGGGGGAGCGGGGAGTGGACAGAGCCACCCAATGACGAAGCCCGCCACCCCGACGGGCGTGAACATCGGCCAATGACAGCGCGGCTCGATAGACGGCTGCTTCGCCCCTGGCCCAATGAGTCTTCTAAGGACACTGCCGCGAATAGGGCGGGGGAAGTGAAGTGGGGGTGGGGAGAGGTGGGTGGACGTTGAAGTGGGGGGTGGAGGGAAAGATGAGGCGCGGGAGACCCGCGGAGTCACTCTGCCTTCCTTGCTCCTGAAGTACGCCTTCTGCCAATCCGAGCATCTCATCGGGGTGACGGACACAAGCCTGTGACCAATGAGGAGGAGAAGTTGCCTCAGCGAGCCAGAGGGGAAGGAGTGGGCGGGCCAACGCACTCCCCTCCCGCCCGCTGCCGGGTCCTCCCTCCCGGCGGGTTTGGGTCAGTCACGCAAATAACAGTGCGGAGGGGTGAGGGGTGGCGGAGGGGCCCTGCTGCTGGCGGCGTGACAGCAGTAGGGACTGGCTGTGCTGCCGACTCTGCGCCGGCAGGAGGAGGCGGTGGCGGAGGCTGTTTCCTTACTCAGCTTGCAGGCGGCGGCTGCTGCTGCTGCTGCTGCTGCTGCTGCTGCTGCTGCTGCTCAGCCTCTGCCTTGAGCTGCCCGGGAGTCCCAGCGGCTAAACCCCACTCCTTAGGGCCAGGCAGATTTGGCGTGAACCGGTTCAAAACTTTGCCCCAGGTCCATGCAGTGCCCACTCTCCGAGACAGCTCCGTGTGACGTCCTGTGTGGCTGTGCTCTGGGATCCCAGAAAGCTGGAAACCAAAGACTATAGGTTTGACTATGGCAGTTGCCTTGTAGCTTGCTTGTTTTCTGGGGAAGTCACTATAGAGTGTGGACAGGTTGAAATAGCTCCTGAATACATACCATTTCTTTATTGAGTTTCTGGAAAAGGCGCTTCTTAACCTGGCATGAGTGAAGCTATATGGGCTTTGCTTTTAAAATTCATATATATACCTGCAAGCGTTCTCCAATTCTCTCTCGCATCACTTTTTCCCATTTCTCTGCTTACCCTCCTCACTTTATACCCCTGATGGTAACGCTTTGTAGCGCTCACTATTAGATCTTCTCAGTGCTCATTCCCTGGAACTATGGCTTTTCTCAATTTCTTGTCTACTGACCAGTAATCATTTTAGAGACCTTAACCCTTTTCTGTTCATTTATTTGAACTCAGAAGTAGCCGCAATTACAATAAATCTCACTAGAGATGCTTACAACCTCAAATACTCTGTCAAAAATCCCACGTCTTTCCCACAACGTACATTTCTGCACAGTATTTGAAATTTATGACAGTTACTTCCTATCAAGTAACGAAGGGGGGAAAAGTCATATTTCCAATCCCCACACACAAAAAAGAGATTTTTAAATCTACGTAGAATATCCCAAACTCATTTTCCATAAACAAGTCAACTAGAGAGACTAAGGTTCATTTAGCATCTAGAAGTGACAAACTCTTTTTTCATGATTGTAAGATTAAAACCTACAGTGGTCTGGAATTCAGAAGAAAGATACTAAGTGAACACAAGACTTACTCTAGTCACATTGAGGTTCCCTTGATAGTTGTCATTTTTAGGATACAGAGCCTTCCCCTGAGCTTTAACTGTGACAGTCTAACACCTCTTATCTCTTCCATTTCTGGTTTTAGCCTTTCGGGATGATTTCAGCCTGTAGTCCCAAATCCACCTGAGAAGATGAACTGGGCTGCAAATTCTTGTAGCACCCAGCTTTTGTGTGCATTACTTCTCAGTGTGCTGAAACTTCCTAGGAATGCAACAGTGCAAGGAGACCCATGTCCTCATCCAGGACACAGTGATTTACAGGAGGTGGTCAGCATTCCCTTAGCCAGGTTACCCTGTGATAATCAAAACAAACTAGACACCCCCATAAAGGAAAAATCCGTTCTGTTTCTAATGTGGAATCTGTACTACATTTAAGAATGTGTTAATGATACATTTTAGAAAGCCCTATTCTGCTTGCACTGTGAGGTCATTTTATGGCTCAGGTAAATATGACTGGTGAGTGTTATCTCACATATTATGGCAGGTACTTATAACACAGAAGGTTTTGAGTGTAGATATACATTAGTATCTTTCAGAGGCTCCCCAAAATCCAGCCTTGGGGTCCTGTGGCAGAATTCATCCCCTGTCAGTTGTTACTGGCACACCTTTATCTCTCTCATATGTCATTCTCTACCTCTGTGCTCTCCCTCTTCTTGTATTTCTTAAGCAGTTGTCTAAGGCCCACCCAGATCCTAGGTCTGCTCTAAGATTTATTGACTGATCATCTCTGTAGGTTGGACCTATACATTTGCTTTTTTAAACAAATACTCCAGATAATTTGAATAAACATTAAAAATCAAAATAAACTTTGATTTGAGACTCTTGTTTATTCCTTCCATGTGAAAATTTTACAGCCTGTTTACTTCTGTTTTCCCCCTTTTCCCCACATATAGTTCCTTTTTCCTATATATTTTGCTTCTCATTTTTTGTGATTGTTTCCTTTTCTAAACTTTTCGTGGCTTGTGTTATACACTGGCAGGGTGATCCCTGAAAAAAGAAGTGGAAGCAAATTGTTTTTCATAAATACCATAGACATCCCCTATAATTACATCACTTGAAAGTATAGGTGAGTCAAATATTTTAAAAGCTTAAAAACCTCACTGTAACAAATGTTATGTATGAATTACAATATGCTTGAAACTTACTGGCTTATGGTTTCCAAGTACAAAGATATGGAATTTTTCATATGTGGAAAACACGTTTCAAAATGCAAATTTGAACATATATATAATACAGTTAAAGTGTTGCCATCATTTTCCTTCTAAGCAGTGGAGTGAGACTAATGATAAGCTAAGAACTGGGATGATAACCAAGATAAGTACTGCATGAGATTTTTGTTGTCTAGTCAAAGACCTAGTTAAAGAAATCAGCAGTGTACTTCAGTTGAGGAGCTCAGAAGTTCACACTTAAAATATTTAAATAGGAACCTGAGGAAAATTCTAGGAAAACTTGAGAGAAAAGGAAGATTTGGTTCCATTTTATCTGTACATTTGCTTATCTGAACTTTCTAATATATTATGAATATTAATTATATGTATCTAAATTTAAAAATTTACAAGCAATATGTGTTAATAAAATATTTCTTTTACTGATACACATGTAAAACAGTATATAAATATAATAGGATATATAAAAGGAGATGTATATGTAGATGTAGGTGATTTTCAAAACTAGCTGATAAGCTCTTTATACTGCACAGCAAAGGAAGCAAAACCACATCTTCTATTGAAGACAAAAGATTCAACATAGGCCTCTTAGAATTCCCACAGATAGAACCTAGACAAATAGGAACTCATAATACAAATTACAAAACAAATTAAGAAAAAGCCATTATGAGCAAGAGGAAACAGAAAAAAGAGAAAAGAACAGCAGGATTTGATTCAGAATCTAAAAAAGGATAGTTCAAGAAAAGAATAGATCCATTTCACCTATGAAGAAAAATGCAAACATTCTATAAAACACAATAGCTAGAACTGAACCCAATATGCTTACTAGGAGAAATTTTGAGACTCATTTACCTGTCTTTAGTTTAGAATATACATATCCAGCTACCTTTCTAGTCATTTATCATGAAAACATAATAAATCAAGTACAGTTTACTCCAGAAATTTAAGCATGATTTAACATCAATGTAGTTTATCTCAAAAGTGCTAGAATAGAAAAAAGACATTAAGAAAGTGCATCACTTAACAATTACCTTTCTTAGAAAATTAGGAACAGGAAAAAAATTGACTTTATAAAGGACCAAAACATACAGGAAAAGTAATACTTAATGGATTAACTATAAACACATTCTATTTAGGTCTGAGATCCAGACAAGTTTGCTGCTACTGTTTGTGTTTTTTTTAAGATTTATTTTTAAAATTTATTTATGTATATAAGAACCGGGTGTAAGCCAGTGAGGGGGTGGGGGGAAGGTGAGAGGACTCACCAGAGACAGAGTGGGGAGCAGAACAGGCAGATCTACTGAAATACACTACTGAGGGGAGCAGTAGGCAAGACAGGAGAGGTCTGCTGTGCCTTATGGGTTAGTTCCCTGGCCTGGGATCAAACTCATGGCTCAGTGGCTGGTCATAGCTTGATAGCACTAAGACTTTAACTCCTGTGCCACCAGGGAGGTCCCGATGCTACTGTTTTTAACGTGATGCTAAAAGTCTTGGTTAACAGAACAACATTTGTAAAGGAAGATGAAATAAAAATTCATTCAGAAAGAGGGCCTCCCTGGGGGCGCAACGGGTCAAGCGCAACACTATGAAGCTCCAGAGCCACTGCAGCACGAGTTGGATACCTGGCCAGGGAGATTAGAACATGGTGGAGAAGACCTCTTCTGCCTCACCCCGCTGTTCCCCTCAGCAGTGTACTTCAGTGGATCTGCCTGTTCCCCTCCCTACTCTGTCTATGGCGAATCCTCTCACCACCCCACACTTCTGGCCTACATCCCAGCTTGTATGCATAAATAAATAAATCTTTTTTAAAAAGTATTTATTCAGAAAGATAAAACTGGAATTGTTTGTAGTAATAAGATCAACTACATAAAGCACCCAATATAAACAATAAGCTATTAGAAATAATAAAAAAATTCAACAGGATGACAAATGCCTTTCTCCTCTTCTTCCATAGTACATTTTTTAAAATAGGATACATGGTGAATCAAAATAAGGCAACGTTTTCTTCCAGAATTGACCCATACATTCTTCAAATGAGAAAGGGTGCTTTATCCTCCTTCCAGCCATCTGGAATGAAGACATACTGCCTGGATCTTCAGCCGTCATCTTAGACCATGAGCTGATCTTGGGTTTGGAAGCCACATGACACAAAGCAAGATGGAAGCCTCCTGCCAGCTCCAGACTGAAAGTATCTACCTCCAATCTTCTTCATGAACTTCCTTAATAAGCCTCCATCTCATTTATGCTACTGTGTTTTTAGTTTGTGTGTGTTTATGCACTCTGAACCTAATCCTAACTGATCAACAAGCCAAATACAAAACCAATCCATGAAAAACATTCCTACACACTAATAACCTAGAAAATACGATACTCTTTGTAATAGCAACAAAACTATAAAGTGTGGGGGGGAGGCGAAGGGAGGGAAGGAAAAACATACAAAATGGAATAGAAAAGAACACAAGGGACCATGGAGATGGATCACGGGTGAATTGGTGGTGGGCTACCCAAGGGGAATACAAAATGTGAAAGACATAAATAACAAAAAAAATAAATAAATAAATAAATAAATAAATATATATATATATACATATATATATGTATATATATAAAACTATAAAGTGTCCAGGAATTCCTAAGAAAAAATGCACAAAATTTTTATGGAAAAAAATGGTAACTCTGCTAAAAGACTTCAAAGAAGACCTAAATAGAGGTATTTGTAATGTTTATGGATAGGATGGTGTAAATACTTCACTGTCAATGATCTTTAAATTTATTCATAAACTCAGTGTGAACCATTCAAACTTGTAGTAGGATTTAAAAAAAAACACTTTAAGATTAACCTAATATATATACGAAACACTAAATTCCAGTAAAACCTGGTCTCTTTTGAAAAAGAAAATTGGAGAGGATAAATACACCATTTCAGATAGTAAGACATATTGTAAGTTATAGTTATTGACATATAAGACAGTATAACAGAATAAAGAAATCTAAAACTACTCCTTGATATGAACTTGGTATATGACAAGGTGCCATCACAAATCTATGAGGAAATTATATTAAGGTAGTTAACTATTACTGCAAAAATATTATGTAACAAACAAATCCAAAATACCAGTGGAGATGGCAGCCATTGTTTCTTCTCCTTCATGGGCCTACACGTAAACTGAGATTCAGCTGATCTCATCTGGGCTGGTCAAGACTTGACTGGGCTCAACTGAATTCTGCTGGGCTTGGTTCCAGGGTACAGGTTAAGTTCAGGTCTTCACCACATGTCCCATCCTGGTAATTACAGAACCTCAAGAGGTGAAACAAATCACTCAAGCATTGTTGGGAGCCTGTGGTCCCATCATTCTGTACCATTCCATTGGCCAAATGATTCACATGGCCAAGTCCAATATCAATAGTGGAAGGTGCTGTAAAATCAAGTGGCAAAGGGATGGAGAGAATTATCATGGAGAACAAAAATTCAATCTAGCACAGAGGTTTTGTTTCATAGATAATATTGGGTAAATTGATTCAGCATGGAGAAAATAAAGTTGCATCCATATCTGATACTATATGCATAGATAAACTCTTGATGGGTTGAAATCCTAAAAAGTTAAAGGGGAAACTATAAAAGTGATAGAAACTCAAAATAGAAGAGTAGCTTTGGAATCTCAAAATAGAAGAGTAGCTTTGGAATCTTATGATAGAAAAAGACTTCTTAAAGACTCTGAAAGCATAATTTATAAAATCAAAAGAATGACAAACATCCCTTAAAGTTTTCTGTTCAACAAAGAACATCAGAGGCAAGTTAAGAGAAAGTTGATAGATTGAGAAGTATTTCCAACTGCTACAACTAACAAGTGGTTAATATCTAGAATATACTAAGAATCCCTGCAAATCTTAGAGAAAAAAAAATCAGGAAATACAATAGAAAACTAGTCAAAGCAAATGAACAGGAAATTTACATAAGATATTCTTGAGAAACTAATAAGTAGATGAAGAGATACTTTCATCTCACTTCTAATCAGATAAAAGCATATTAAAACAATAGGATACTTCTTTATATCCATCAAACAGGCAAAACTGAACACTGGTTAACACTAAGAGTTGGCTAGGAGGGGAAGAAACATGAGCCCCCCCTGTTTTGCTGTAGAGAGTTACATCCTATTGTAACAATTTGGAATTATTTGGCAATACTTAGTACAACATAAAATGTATTTTCCTGATGGCCAGCAGTTCCATTCCTGGGAATATACATTGCTAAGAAACTCTTATATCAGGCTATTAGAGGGCACAATTGAGGATGTTCATCTGGTAGTACCTCAAGTAGCAGTGTTGGAGGACAAACCTCCAAGCCAGTGGGAGATGCTCTGGACTCCACCCCACCCCACCCCCACATCCTCAGTGGGTGCGGGAGGGCTGCTTGGAACTAGAGGCAGAGCAGTTCACCCACCAGAACTTTTAAACAAAGGAGCACAGGCCAGTCAGGCTCTTCTCACCCTCCTCTTCCTTCCTTCCTTCTCCCTCCCTTCTTCCTCCTTTTCCTTCTTCTTGTCCTCCACCTGTGCACTCTTGTCCCTGCGCTTGGGTTTCCCCTCTGTGGGCTAGAGCTCTTCCAGTGTGGCCAGCTCCCACTTACCCTCTGGTGTAACTCAGGCAGCCAACCTCTTTCACAGCATGGCTCCCACCTGAACCCCAGTCATGGCCAGCACCATCTTGCCATGTGCAATTTCAGCGTGGACCCCGGTCTCTGCTCAGGGGATGCTCCTTGGGGTAGGACAGAGGTTATCTGGACATGTGCCAGTCAATCATTTCTCTCCTCTTTTTCTCCCTCTCCAGTCTCCCTTCTCTTGACTCTTTGAGACAGTAAACTATTTTGTTTCTCTCTGTGTGTCTACTTTTGAGCTGTGTCCTGCATCCTTAAGTGCATAGGTGAGAATCCACCAACCTGTCATCTCTGTCTCCTGGGTTTGTGGGTTTCAGCTGCATGTTGGGTGTATATCACTGGCACAGTTAATAGGTAAAATGCAGTGAATGCTATGGAATAATGTGCAGCCTTTTCAAAGTAATGCATGAAATGCACACCTTGTAACACGGGTAAATCTTTAAAATGTCTTATAAGGGAAAAAAGGTAAGAAACAGAACAAGAGCACATAAGCCCAGGTCTCAAGATGTCTTTCATTACAGGGCACATCAATATGTTTTTCATTTCTTCTCTTAGCTGGGGCACTTTGAGGGAAGGATAAGGAAAGTTCTGTTACAACGCACTTCTGACTCAAGTATTTTCTTCCAGTTTTCACATAAAGTTGTGGCAGGTTTTCAAGCAGGCCCTCCCTTGGCTCCCTAGGTTGACTGTCTGCAGGCCCCTGCGCTTTCTGCATCAGTGGCATCACCTCCCTACTCCCCTACATGTGTTTAATACACATTTATCTGGTGATAAGCTTCCTTTCTAGGCTTGGTGGAAGCACAGAATACAATCTTGACACTCTGCTACTCACAGCTACCTACTTCCCCCTTTCAAGTTAGAAAGACCCAACATTACTGGATTAAAAAAAAAAAACACTTCAAGATTAACCTAAAAATGTGTTGCTTATGTATTTTTATACATCTCTTAGTGCATTGTCAGTGCTAATAATAACCATGAGGGTGAAATAATAATGGTAATTGTAATATGAACTTTGTGGCAATAAGCAGTATCAGCAGTAGTCACAAAGGCCTTTAAAGGGGGGGGGGGGCGGGGATGAGAAGAAAAAAGATAATTAGCTGTAAAGTTTTAGATTTGTTGTCAGACATACCTCTCCGAAATCAGGGTTGATAAACAAATGAAGGTGTTTAACTAGAGATCTAGAAAAGATAGATTAATTTTCTGAAAAGATTTAGGGGTTTTCTAACCTAAGGACAAGAGAATGGATGAGATGGCTTTTGAAGTTTCCCCCAGGCCTGTGAGGATATGAATCCTCCCTCCCCCTTCCCCTCAACTTCCCCCCCCACCCCCCCACAAGTATCTTAGATACTTACTTCCCACAAAGATACACTGAGAATAACCCCTGCCTGCATTGTACTGCCTTAAAAGCCTGTCACTACCCAGAGCACTCCTTAATGACTCCTCACTAGTTTATTCAATTCTGACCCTTCCTAATGACTATGATTTCATGGTCCTCTAACCCCCACATGGCAGGATATTACCTGAGCCCAAGCCCTTACCCCTGCCTCGTGTTCTGAGCAATAGCTGCTGGCCTCTCTCTGACTAGTTTTGGGTCCCTGATTTCTGCAGAAGCTGGAGTGCGCAGAGATGACTATCCTCAGAATCACACACTTTTGATCTCCACTTAGGATGTGCAACACCCGTCACTAGCTCCCAATATTAGCTTGCATACTTTCAAAAACTTAACCCTAATAGATCTAATGATTAGTCCATCTATAGTTTCTGTAATTCCTGGGAGCTATGTGATCCAATCATTGTACGTTTTGTTCAGAGTTACTTACTGAGTTCTAAGGAGTCTGGGGAGATATATTTGGGGAAAGTACATTGAACCCAGTTTATAGAACCTTAAATGCCTGCTTTAGAGTTTCAATTTATAAGAAAAGGCAATAGGGAACCTCTGAAGGTTTCTGAGAACTGGAATAGTATGATGAAAGAGTGTTTGAAATTTAATTGAACAAACACAGAGGAAATAGACAAACAGCTCTGAAGTCTCTGTACAGGAAAGCACTGAAGTAGTAAGCACAGGCGAAAGAAAGTCCTTGCTTTCAAGGACTTTGTAGTTTGGTTTTGTTCTGTTTTTGTTTTGAATATAAGTCTTAGTACCTTGAGATATTAACCAATGTGGTTTCCTTGCAATTTCTATACCCTTCCATTCCTTCAGGGTGTGGATATTGCACTGCTGAGATCTGGAAAGGAAGAAGCGTCAACTCTTGACATCTAGGTCTCAAAATAGACTCAAAGCATAGACAATAGTTTTAGAGAAAAAGCCTGAGTTTTCATAAGCTCAGGGCAATTTAAACCATAGATTCAGAAACATAATTTTTGGAGCCCAGAGGGAAAAAAGTGTTGTGAAAGGTACTAGAATATAAAGATTTTTCTTCCACAATCTCTCAGTTTCTCAGGTTAGGGGTTTTGTTGTTATATGATGTCATTATAAGTAAGTAAAAATTGAAATTATTACCCTGAATTTTATTGTTCATTTTTATATTATGCAACACCAGTTTTAAATGAAAATAAAGAGCATTTAACTTACTTGCAGAATAACTGAAACATCCAACTCATATTCTATATAGCTCGTAGGTATGAGTTTCCTTCCTACCAGAGTCGTGGGGACGCCACGCAAAACTAACTCAACTGTTTTCATTTCACTTGAAATTGGGCACATGATACCAATTCCTACCAGCACCCTACCTGCCACTCTCCGGTGCGTTGGGACGTGCTGAAAGGAAAGGGAACTGTGGAGTGCCTCTTCTTTTCCTTTCCTTCTATGTCTTTATTTTCAAGCAGGTGTAGCTATTTATACAGGGAAGTATCAAAAGTAAGAGAATATAAGATTCCGTGGTTGTTCATGTTTTTTGAGGATGCCATTGCTCCTTTTCTGCCTTCAAAACAGATTGGATGGAAAGCTTGACCTCTCAGAGCTGTCAGTGCCCCCACTTACTCAATCAAAAATGAAACAAGTTTATACCTTCCGGAACTCTCCAGGATGTGGATCACCGTGGCATGTGCCCGTGGAGCAGCAAGGACAGCTGACAGTCAGCTCACATGTCTCCTCTGCTCAGGCTCCTCATCTCACTGGATTCCACATACAAACCATAGATTCAAAATAAAATGAAGACTTTTGTGACATCACAGCTGCAAATGCCCTGCTGAGTGTGGGGCCCTGTGTGACAGTACATCTGGCACATCTGCGACGTTGCCCTGTTAGGAAGGACAGATGGAGGGGTCAGGCTGCTCTGCTGTAGCTGGGAGAATGACACTCTGGACTGGGAGTGCAGAAAAAAGCAGAGGTCCTAAATTCAAACGTCTCTCCAGAAACGGGGTTCTGTGTGTCTTGCTCTTGAGATCCACACATCACCTCTCCCCAGGTCACATGCCAGAAATCACTGGGAGGTAGAAAATAAAAGCAGAGAAAGTTGTACTAATTAAAATTAGCTATAATCCTAGTCTCCACAGAGCCACTGTTAAAATGTTGGTCTATATGTTATTTGTAATATAAATTTGTACGAAACCTATAAATGCAATAATATATAGTAAACATTTCTCATGCCACTGAGAAATGGCTTCTAGAAAATAGTTTTAAATATAACTTTGCATCATAAGGTGACAATCTGACAGTGATTTGCACAGAGAATTCTTGGGGGGAAGAATCCATTAACAGAAAATCTGGTCGGGACACAAAAGCTAGAACCTCAGAGGGACCTGGACTGGAGGAGGGGTCTGGGCTGAAGGTTCACAATGGGAAGACAAAGGAAAGGAAGGGATGAGGCTGAGAAACAGAATGTTGAGCGAGAAAAGCAAGTCTTCAAAGATTTTATCTATTTACAGTTCAAAAGGCGGCTAAAACTAAACATGCTGTTGTTCTGGGAAGCATATATAACCATCACAAACATAAATAAAGCAAAATAAAGTTCAGAAAGGTAGTTAGAAAGACCAGGGAGGCAAATGTGTTCCGAAATGGCCACACAGAGACTATAAGGGGTATGTAAGGTTCTATTTCATAAACTGTGTAGTAGATACATGAGTATGCAATTTACCATTTTTTATATGGGTACACTTTCATTTTATGTATTCTCTTGTATGCATGATATAATACGGGCCAATATAGTCTCCCAAATAAACTTTTCTGCACCATTACTCATCTGTATCCTGAGGCCTTTTTGAGATAGGTTAAACTGGGGCTCTTTCCCCCACACACCCCACTTTCCCTCTCCTGCCGGGAATTTCTTCACTATCCACATACTTTATTCTTGTTCTTAATTAGCCTATGGGAGTATGTTAATCTGAAAATATCATTTCTGAATGAGACCAGCAGCAATGCAAGCATACACCAGAATATGCTACGCAAACACACATGAATCTGTGCAGGTCTAATCATGCACGGTCAGGAGCCGGAAAAACTTCCTGCTCTGAAAGTGTCTGCCTTGCACCTTCCAGGCAGTCACCCCTCCCCACCCCCACCAAATCTAGGATGTGGAAGGGGAGAAGTAGCTGTCAGTGTCTCACAGTTATGGCAAGATCAAGGACAAACAATTAAATGGTAATTGCTTCTTCCTGCAGCCCAAGTGTGTCAACATGCTAGATGAGTCTTGCAGCAGGTTCACAGACAACCATATTTTATTCTAAAATTAAGCATACACATAATAGACTTTATTCTAATAATATACACATATTATACCTATCTATCTATCCATCCATCTATCATCTATCATCTTTTATCATTAACACTTAACAGGCCAGATTATTGCTTAGAGCAAAGTTAAGCTAGAGTAAGAGCAAAGTTAGCTTGAATAATGTTTTAGAAAGTTCTCTATAGGGCCTCCCTG
>PVIJ01016607.1:0-32185 GCA_004024925.1 Scalopus aquaticus | reverse complement strand
TCCAGCATTTGTTGTTGCCTGTATTTTTAATGTGTGCCATCCTCTCAGGTGTGAGGTGGTATCTCATAGTGGTTTTGATTTGCATTTCCTTGATTATAAGTGATGTCGAGCATTTTTTCATGTATCTGTTGGCCATTTGCTTTTCTTCTTTGGAGAAGTGCCTTTTGAGCTCTTCTGCCCATTTTTTGATTGGGTTATTGGCTTTGTTTTTGTTGAGTTGTGTGAGTTCAAAAGGCCTCATTTCTGTCTGGCAAGGTTGTGCGCTGCCTCTGGTGCAGGCTGGTGTAAGAGCTCAGCCTGTCTTGGCCCCTATAGAGGGGCATGTTCACATGGACGTCAGCTCAGCCACGAGGGGCAAAACGGAATTTGAGAGGAGAAGCTGTCAGTCGTCCCTCCTTGTCAGATTCCTCCCACTGTTGACATCCTGCTTTGATTTCTGTAATGGACCCTGACTCCCCACCTAGAATCTTGGCCTCAGTAGGGGGGTCCTAGAGAATTTAAGAGCTTGATTCTGGGCTTGCAGCAAGAGCTTAGCAGAAATTTTGCTGCCTTTTCCTCCACATTCAGGCCCTAGGGGGCTGCCTGCCTGCATGACACCCCTAATTTGTAACCTTTTTCGTGGTACCCATTTTGGTAACAGGGTGCTGAGTTGCTCCTTGCTCCGCTGACATAACAGAGGTCCCCTCTCTGGCTGTTCGGTATTTCTGTCCCTTCTCCCCTCCCTCCCTCTGCCCTTGCTCTTCCTCTAAGTCCTCTTAGCCTTTCCCTACCAGCTGCCTTTGTTATGCTTCCACTTGTCCTCCCCATCCCAGTGTAACCCACGTGACTGTGGACTCCTTTATCGATGTGCTCTCTTCTACGGAAGTCATTCACTGGGCATGGAGGAGGGCGAGCCTTTTGGAGCCAGAGCCTGTATCAGGAACGCTTGGGAAATAATGGTTGAATAATCAATCCACTGAGTCTCCTATCCTGGTGCTGACTTTGGTTCCCGTGACCCATGTGCCCTGCTTCATATGTAAGAACTAGAGCCTGTCTTGCCTTTGCCCCTGTCCCCTGGAAGCCTTCCGTGATTGCTACGCACCAGACCTTCTGCCTGTGCAAGCAGGCTTGCTTTTGTGTGCGGTGTAAATCCTGACCCCTTCATTTCTGGGCAGTGGTGAGTCAAGACTGCAAAGTCCCTTCTTCCAACCAGCTCGCTTGGTTTCAGACTTTGCTGGACCCCTGGCACTGCTTGGGTCAGCCTGAGCGGGGCTAGAGCGTTTCCCAAAGTGCAGCCCTGAGGGCCCTGATTAAAGACACCCGAGAGCTTTTAGTAAAAGGGGAAGTCCCAGGTTCTGCATCTTCAGAAGTTCTGTAACAGACAGTATTTGCTTGTTTAAGGTTGATGTCAGGGCTGTGTGGCCTGTGACTAGAAGGGCCTTGGACTTGGTTCAGCCCTGTCGGGTGGCCTTGACATTTTACAAAAGTTTTGAACAAGGGATCCTGAATTTTTTTTTTTTGGAAATTAAAAAATTCGGTAGCTGGGGCTTTGTGTGTACATTTGAGGGTAATATCATAAATATCCATTTTGAAGAAATAAGCACTGCCTGACTTTCTTCCATGAAGACTTTTTAAAAAGTTAATCCCTAATGTTAGTGAGGATATGAGGAAAAGAGCAGTCTCATTTATTACTGTGGTAATGTAATTTTCCTAGAGGGAAATTTAATTTTATATACATTTAAACCCTTAAAAAGTTCCCTTGGAGTTGAAATTCAAAATCTTAATACATTATTTTCCGTATCTTTGCCCTTAGGGCTATTTTTTTATTTTGAATTTTATTGCTTTTATTTCCAAATTTTATTCTTGTTAAGGTAATGCATGCCCTTAGTTTAAAAATCAAACAATACTCAAAAACTTACAAAGAGTAATAGCAGTTTCCTGCTTTTTTCCCTCCTCACGCAAAGTCCTACTTCCCAGCAACAATTCATTTATAGTGACTTTTATATCTACTATATTTACTTCCTTATTTCCATGCTACTTATTGGTTTATCACATGTAAGTAATCTATTAACTTCTTGTGATAGAACAGGTGCTTTAGCCATCTCACACTTTCCCATAATTATTCCACTGTAGATCTTTTTTTGGGGCATGAATTCTTAGAAATGTGTTGGTTTTATGTGCATGCATTTTCAAGTTTATAGAATGCTGATATTATGTATTTAATTGTGCCTTCCTTTTTCCATGTTGCTTATTCTTGCATGTATGTGGGAGACAATGAAGAAATTTTTAACCTGGATCACTGTGTTCTCTTGTTCATACAGATGCCTGAGAATAAGTTTAATTTATCAGATAAATTCAATACCTTTTCCTGCTTTCCTCTTTCCTACAACTCTGCTTGGGGAATGTTGTTTTTTACCTAAGTAAGAGTAAGCTTTCTTGCATCCATAGGAAAACTTTAGCCTTAGTTGGGACCCTGGACTCATCATAGAGTGCTCCTCTTCCCTGCAGCTAGGGCCAAGCTCATCCCACCTCTGTCCTCGTTCAGCAAGTGTCCACTGAAGCTGTAAAACAGTAACCACCCCCTGCATACCTGAGCCTCAGGTGTGTGGACACACCAGCCCAGGCTAGAACCGAGGCAAACCAGACGCGGCCTGAATTGACCCTACCAACTCCCACGCTCCTCTAATACCTGTCCCCCGGCTAGTCCCCACCCAGGGACCTTTCTTACACTTCTCCATCAGACCAAGCTCATGGGACCTCCAGGCCTTTGCGTGTGCAGCCTGGAATGCTGGTCCCCGTTCTTCTGGCTGGCTCTCAGAATGAAGGTCAGCCCCTAAGAGTGGGCTCTTCTGATCACACTGGCTAAAGTCCTTCCCCTCCCTCTTCCATATTTTAGCCCCTCATTTGTTTCCCTAAAAAAAAATAGTGTGCACAAGCTCCAGGTCTAATGGCTGAACAGAGTCCTACATGCCACTGGATGGGTTCCTCGAGAATTGGACAATCTTACAAAATCCTTTTTATGTGTAATTAGTTTATTGATCACTTTGTACACGTGGTAAAAATGGTTTTCTTTTTCCTCTCCAACTTTGACTGGAAGATTTTGTAGAATTTCAACCTTCTGATTCTAATGTTGTTTGGACAGAGTCCATGATGTTTCCTTCTTTCTCTGTTATTCAAGTTGAGGTCCCCTCTCCTGTATCTGCTGACCCAGTTGGGGTCCTGTGGTTCCTGGATATGGAGAACTGTGGAGAGTGGTTTGCTCTTCCCCTTTTCCTCTGGCTCTATTGCATTTGGGGGAAGAGAGGCAGGTCTGCTATTGCACTGTTTTTCTTTTCTACTTCACCACCACGAAAGTTGTGTTTGGGGAAGTGCTAGACTGACTCTGAAGTTTCTCCACGGCTTCAAGACTTAGCTCTGCCAGGCACTGAGCTGGGCCTGGGTGGGGACAGAGGTAAGTGGCTGTGAACTACTCCTAGCCTTGCTTGCAACCCCTGTGAGTGTTATGGTAGCTTCTCTTGCTGTCAGAGTTTTGGGTGCAGCAGACATCCCCAAAGAGAGATTCGCCCAAGTGTGAGGTCCTGAGAAGTTACCATAGAACATCATGGATAGTCCTGTACATGAGGAGGCTAAATCCCTCCCTCTGAGATCCTGACTCCAGAAGACACAGACAATCTGCTGCTGTCAGGCCCCTTTGGGCAGGCTGCCCTTGGGGAACCCTGCCCCTTCTCTCAGGCCCAGCTCACTTAATGGGGTCTGCCTGACTGAAAGAAATTCCTGTGTTCTTGTCATGCCAACTCTCTGGGGCCATATTACCCTTTATTCATTTGTTGGTTGCTTGTCATCTTTTACAGTGAGGAGAGGCCATGGTTATCCTAGTTTCCATGGGAAAATATGATTGACTTGTTTGAATAGTTTTGCAATTTGGCAGGTTGGTAAAACCTGTCCAGTTGAGGACTGGCTGAGGTGCATATGGCCCAGGTAGAAGTCCAATATTAAACGCCCAGTCTCCCTCTCTACACTCCAATCTGCCCCTCCTCCAGGGCTCCCTCTGCTGGTCCAGGCACCTCAGGGCGCCAGCTGCCCTAGCTGGAAGTCTCAGGGTCCTCTGTGACTCCATCACCCCCGTATTAATCCACAACCAAAATTTGGTCCTTGCTAAATTGATAACCAAGAAAAGCAATCTTTCCCCCAGCGACCTCTCAGCTATTTCTGTCCATCAGCCTGCCCCATGCCAGCTGCCCACATTTGTTTTTGTCATCCCAGAAGTGCCCACTAGTCCCTCCTTCTGCTAGTCCATTCACCTTCTGCTACAGAATGAACTTTCTGAATCACAGATAAATTGCCATTGCTTTACTTCAACCCAGAAATACTCTTTATTGTGGTTAGGACACCCACTCTTCAGTATGGTTTATATAATCTTCATCTTGCAATTGCTACCAACTTCCCACTTTGTCTTCAATCTCTCATTTATCCCCATGCTGTATGAAACCTGGTATAGTTTTTCCAATTTTCTCTAACATACCTTTGCAAATGCAGCTTCCTTTATCTGGAATATACTTTTGATTTTCCTTTTCTTGGTCCTGCCCCAACCTTTCATCCAATGACATGTACTGAGGTTTTAGATCCTTAACTTAAACTCTACTTCCTCTGGTGGTTCTTCACTGACCCTGATACTTGTTTCGAACCCACCGTATGTGTTCCCATAACTCCCATATTTCTCAATTTTAAGATTTATCACACTATGTTGCAACTACTTGCTTCAGTTTGCAGCTTCCTTCTGAGCTCCATGAAGGTGGGGTTGTGATATCTTAATCATTACTCAAGCCCCAGTGTCTAGAAGAGCATCTACTTTGCAGTACACCATTGCTAAGGTGATTACATTTTTCCTCGCTTTGCAAAACCCAGCTATAAAAGTGGGAATAATGATACTATCTCCCGAGGCACTGTCACTGCTCCATTTACAAAGCTGGGAGCAGATGACTAAGAGTTAAAACACCCACTGACTGGCAGGGTAAAGTCAGAGCCAGCAGTCGAATTCCAGACCTTGTTCTTCCACTGTGCGAGGCTGTCTCTCCAGGTAACTATATAAAGTCCCACTGCTTTTCCTGCTCTACTGCAGTTTGGAAACAGCGTGTGAGAAAGGGCTGTGCTAGTGTCCAGCATGCCGAAGCTCAGGTGTGGGACATCTTGTGTCTTGAAAATGAGAATTGAGGCAGAAAAACCACCAAAAGGAAACATAAAACCTGAAGCAGAAGAGCCTATGAACTCTGCAGGGCAGATGCTCAGATCATCACCCGAGAGGCACCCCGAGGCACAGGGGCAGAGGACACGCGTTGCCAGTGCACTGAGCTGCTGTGGAGTAGACGGCAACATGCTTGTTATGCATGTCAGTGTTGTTCAGTAGTTATCGAGACCTTTTGTGCAAAGAACTGTGCTGGGTACTCGTGTCCAGAAGCAGGACTTCTCTCTGGTGTGCTGTGTGCTGAGGGGCAGAGTAGGAAATGGGCATCTTTAACATGCTGCTGGGCAGAGACCAGCCCAGGGTGCCAGGCCATGGGAGGGACAGCTCACACACACGTCACTAGGGAGGCTCTTTGGAGGAAATGATGTCCAGGATGTGATTAGAATGACTCAAAGAAAACAATGCCCTTCAACAGGAGAATATAATGTCCTCAAGTCAGTTTAGAGATGAAAAATGACCGTGATATAAAAAGACTTAAATTGAAGTTAGCTGGTGGGTCTTGGTTCTACTCTCATCCTGTCAGTTACCAACTGTGATGTGAAGCAAGTCTGTTAACATTTCTACTATTAACCTAAAAAGTGGGGATAAAAATGCATACTGCATGAGAAAACTGAAAGGATCAAATAGGAGATTATTTTCAAAGACTCTGTCAATGGCAAAGTGCTAAAAGTTGAAACTGCATTACTGGGTGAAAGAATATGCCACCCACCTCTAGCTTGGTACCCTCCCTCAGTAACTGGGAGCTGCCATTGGCGTCACACCCGCATGCCATGCTGTTTAGGATTCCCATCTCATCAGAGATGCACTTCTGTGAGTTAGTCATGGGACGCACCACCAGTCTGTCCCTCAGTGTCACCTCCAGCCTCTTTCTCTGCTCTCGTTTTCCAGAGCTGGTTGCTCCCCCAAAGTGGAGTTTATTTTTTTGTTAATGATGAGTGATATTTCCACGTTTGCTTCATCCCTAGTTACTACCTTCATGGCATGAGTGAGAGGGCTTCTCACCTAGTAGGTGGTGAGAAGCTTTAGGGGAACATAGGGGTCTGAGCTTTTCCTCAATTTAGGTTGAAAATCTAAATCTGTGGAAGGATTTGTTTGTCATTTTGGTAAAAGTATAATTTTTAGGAGCAATCTGATTCTTTCCCTACCGGTTTTATTCACACACACACACACACACACACACACACACACACACACACACACACACACATTATTGAGATATATATTATTATTGACACATAGTATTCTATTTGTTTCCAGTATAGACATAATAATTTGTTATTTGTATTTACCCTGAAATGATCACCACAGTTAAGTCTAGTTCACATGGTTACACAATTTTTTCACTGTAATGAGAACTATTAAGATCTACTGTCTTAACAACTTTCATATATACTTTGTTATTGTTACCATGTTGTACTTTAAATCCCCAGCACTTATTTTTCTTACAGTTGGAAGTTTGTGTCTTTGGCCACCTTCACCTAATCCTCTCTTCCCCCCACTTCTGGCAATAATTTATCAGTTCTATTTCTACGAATTTGGTGTTTTTAGACCCATGTATAAGTGAGAGCACACAGTATTTGTATTTCTCTGTCTGATGTATTTAACTTAGGGCATTATGCTAAGTATCCTGATCATTAATTTTCTATGGCATGTCACTCGAGGAATCACACTCTAGAAAACATTATGGGTATTCTAGAAAATACTGCATGGTGGAAAATAAGGATGCAAACATAGAAATGATATAGTAACTATGAAAGGAATTTACATGAGAAGACCACTGAGATACAAATTAGACAAGTAAAGGCTAGGTGAAGACCTCTTCAGTGGCAGTAACCCCATGCTGTTTTATAGGAAGGGTGGATGGAACTGTCCAATTGTAGCTGCTTGAAGATAAATTAAAATTACCTAAAATTTAAAATTCAGTTCCTCAGTCACACTAACCACATTTCAAATGCCAAAGAACAAATTGTAATGAATGGCTACTATATGGGACTGGCACGCTTTCAAACATTTCCTTCCTTCCTTGGTAAAAGTGCTGTTGGATTGTGCTGCTGTAGTACACCCAGATGTGTGGGTCCTTCAACAACAAGAAAGTTATTCAAAGAACAGTGATAGGTGTTCTTCCCATGGTTACAAATGAGTGTGTGGTGTGTATGTGTGCAATGTGTGACTGTGTATGTGTGTGTGAGAATGCATACAAGTATTTGTACAGGCGAAATGTCTATCTCGGGTCACTTGCTAGACTGGAGTGGGGGGTGAGAGTCTATGAGACTTTGATTTCTTACACTGTTTTATTTACAGTGAGGATTATGACTTTTTTTTAAAGATTTATTTATTTATGCATACAAGCTGGGGTACAGGCCAGAGGCATGAGATGGCGAGAGGGTCCACCAGAGACAGAGTGGGGAGCAGAACAGGCAGATCTACCGAAATACACTGCTGAGGGGAGCAGTGGGCAAGGCAGGAGAGGTCTGCTGCGCCGTATGGGAATCTCCCCAGCCGGGCATCGAACTCGTGTTGATGCTGCCAACAGCTCCACAGCGCAGCACTTAACTGCTATGCCACCAGGGAGGCCCCAGGATTATTACTTTTATTTTAACATTTTAATTTTGAGCATAAATGCATGACTTATGAATCGTGTGCAGAAGTCAAGGAGGAGGACAACTGAGCATAGATGTTAGATTGAGCGATAAATCACAGGCTGGCCACAGTTTCTATAGAGACGGGCTCTAAAGGCTGGGTACGGGTAGTACATGGGGAAGAACTTTGCTAACATGCCATCCATTACTTGTGCTTTCCCTTCCCCACAAGACTATTGTGATGAGTGACAAAAGCAGTTAAGGAGCTATGGAGCCAGAAAGACTGTAGACATGTTGGCTATAGGGAAGTGGAAGAAAACACTAAACTGAATTGAGTCAGACAAGGAAAAAAAAACCTGGTACCTCACATTACGGTTTAAAAGTGCTGCTCTCCTCCAAACCAGTCACAGGCTTGTTAAGCATGCTTCATAAACATATGAATTTACTTTCTTCAAATATATTAAAAGGTATAGCAGAATGGCTAGTGACTAGGGAACATGGACCAAAAAGCTCTGGAGGAAGAAGCAGAAAAAGAGTAACTTGATTGTTTAGGGCGGTCATTTGAATTGGACTGAATGGGATATCTTGAGACAAAATATTCTTACAACTTGGGGAAACAAATGCAAAAAGAAGTTCCAATCAGCTCAGAATAACCCTTCAGAGCACAGCTATTTCTGTAGTTGTGTAGGGAAAGAGGGTGGTACAGGGAGGTGAGACACGGGGTGGGGGCCAGAGTAGGGGTGGAGGGGCATGGGACTACTGCAGGTCTTGCTCCTGTCTCTCCAGCACCCCTGAAACCTCAGCATACTCTTTAGCTAAAACAATCAGGAGTCCTGCAGTAACTGGAGCCCTCCCCATGGAGTGCACTTAGTGGCCAGCCACCCCCCTAGAGTGTGGGTCATAACTCACCCCAATTCTCCATGTGTCTCCAAACCCCATTCCTCTCATGTCAGGAGTTTACTGTGCATACTTCTCCCTTGTTACCTCTCCAGGGACCTTCAACAGCCCTCATAGATTAAGGGCAATTGCCTACCTATCTCACTGGATAAGCTCTCTCGTTTTGAAGTGCAGAAGCAATCTAGGGTTGTTACTATAGGAGAATTTATGACTCAAATGACAAGTTCAGGACTGTCACTGTCTCTGGAAGTGGGGGAGGCCCAGTGAAAGAGATGGGGAAAGATGGGATATGGGAGTAAATTACCCTATGAGTCCTCCCTGGACATCCTCACTTAGAAGAAATCAGTTTGTGATGGATGCCCGTGTTGCCCTTGGGGAGGAAGAGGAGATCCCCAACAGCACCGTGGGTCCAAAGCCATGAGTAGTCAGGTGGTCTGGGGCACCTATGGCCATTGGCGGGGTGAGTTCTCAGCAGCTGGGGTGTATGTTAATGAAAGAAAGGACTGTTTTAGCACCAGATGGCCACCTTCTTTCTGACTGGTTGCTGTTTTGAATTAGCCCAGACAGAGGTGCCCACAGTGGGCAGGGGAGCTGTAGCCTTTCTACATCCTGAATCTAGCCCTCTCTGTGACTGAACCCTGAGGGGTTTCTGTGTAAGGGACACACCAGTAGATGATCTCGAAAGCACCGTACAGAACAGAAAGGAGCTTTCAAAATGATTTATACATTCCAGAAGGATAAAGCCCCGTGGGGGAGTGAGCATACTGAAATGTGCTCATGCATCAAAATTTCAGTCATGAAGCCAGTATTCCTACTAGAGGAAAAAGAACAATAAAATGGAAGGGAAAAACACAATTTGAGGGTGTAAAGGAAACACCATTTGCAAAGGGAGGAAACTATGACAAAATCCCTGAGCACTTATAGATATCCAAATCTTCATAAGCAAAACCTGTGCCTAGAAACAGAATCTGTGCTTTAACAATTTACGTGTGCAAGGTGGGCTAAACAGCTTAGTTATATTTTGTGTGCAATTAAAAGAATAATGACAATTTTTTCTTGCCAGACTTTAACAACTGTCTTCCTCTTTCCTTCCCCTTTCTTTCTAAGCCGATCTAAAGAGCTGGGAATTGAGCAGGTTGACTCTTAAGAAACATGATTATAAGGAACTATTGGAATAAACATTGGAATGATGCCTTTCTTTGGGATAGAAGCCTCTTTATGTCCTGAAGAGTCCTTCTTGGACCTATGGACTCTGCCTGTGCTCTTCTGGTTTGAGAGTGTACTGGCTGATCGTGACTCTTTACCAAACATCACTACAATGTTGAGAAAACTGACACTGTTTTGTGCTAAAAGGGACAGTAGAATCTTGGTGTCTTTCAAAGCTCAGTCTTACTGGGTTCTAGGTCAGCCATGTTAGATCATTTGGTCACTTACATTTCACTGGACTCTGGTTGAAATGTAGGGTGCCACAGGCACCCTGGCCCTGTTAGCGTTGCCTTTAGAGCTGCTCCTTTAGATGCTGAATTGAAAGTGACCCTTGGGAGGATTTCTGTTGTGTTCTCTTGTCTTGTGAGTTGCTAAGAGTTGTGAGTTGTTAAGAGACTTGCTGTGCATTCTATGGGTCTGCAGGGAGTGAGAACCCAGAAATGAGCCAGGAGATCTCATTACATCTGAATCCTGCAAAGAACACCTTCAGGCTCTGCTCTCCTGTAGGCTGGGACCTAGTTTGTTCTTCTGAGGGTAAGATAGCTGAGCTTGGATAAAGATTACTGAGTGCCATATGGCATCCCCTGTTGTTCTTTTAATTCATGTTAGTGTTCTCTCCCTGCTTAGTGATTATTGGTGAAAATGCATTTGTGTAAAAGTCAATTTTGGTGTCCCTCAATATCTATAGGAAGAGCTTATGTCTTGTGTCCTGCCAGCAGGAGACCTACATGGGTTTGGTAAGGTAGGGATTAGATTTGGGGGTGTAGACTCAAAATGGAGCATGGATATTTCTTTTTATTCGTAAGAACATACCAAGAAGTTAAGGGAGATGTTTGAAGTTTCAGGCAATTGTTCTCACCCGCATTGTCTATATTGCTGCAGTTAGCAGTTACACTGCACCTGAACAGGTTTTGAGTGGGTGCTTCGTACCTGTCCCCACACTCAACCCTCCTGCGAACCCCACCAGCATTCCAGAGAAGTTGCTGCACGAGCTCTAGGTGAGGCATTTGATGTTTCCCTTTCACTCCAGACCCAGTTGGAGTCTTCCCTTGGAGACCACTGGTCTTGGTCCATCTAGGAGTGACATTAGTTTTGGTCTGGACACTGTGTCTGCATGTGACGATCCACGTGCCTTGTGTGCTGCTCTCACTGTGTGGTAGTGCTGAAGGCATCTTCCATATTGGACTCACATGAGAATGACCACAGCCAGACAAAACCAAAGTGAGAAATTCTGGAACACAAATCAGTTTTAGTTTATAAGTTAGCCATCTCATTAGTCCTGTCCAGGTGGGGGTTAAAGATGTCTCAGGTCATGATTCACTTCTGTTCTCTGAAAAGACTTCGGTACCTTTTCTTTCTAAAATACAGGAAGTGCCAAGAGGACCTAGGAGGCCACACTGCTCTCCACATGTGACCACACAGTGGTCCTGTCCAGAGCAGGTTAGCAGAAACATCTTTTTACCCTCATCCCAACTAATATCTAAGCTGGCGTGCCCCAAATGCAGGGATACCTTATTGCTTTGAGCTCAGACCTCTTCACAGAATTTCCTAGTTAAAACAAAGAAAGCTGCCAGTGCTCTCACCAAGGAAAAGTCCTTCCCAGAATTTTCTAGTTAAGCAGTTCCTATAGCCCTCTGGCTGGATTCTCCAACTTGTTTTGATCTAGCTACACAGGTAAGAGGCAGGTCCTCATATGAAGTAGAGGCTCAAAAATTGCCCGTCTTATTAGAGATGACTCCAGGTCTAACCATTTTTGCATTTCTTGCTTCCCAGCTTCTACCAGCCCAGTCACAAGTGCAGGGGGAGTGGCAGCTTCCCGGTCTGTGGCACTAAATCACAACCCAATCATGCTCCTGGGTCATCATACCTTCTAGGTCCTTCCATTTCCTTCTGGATGCTGAATGACCCAAGTAGTTTCCTCCATGACTTTTGCTACTTTCTTTGTTGTGACAACCACTATACCTCAGAATAATGCCCAAAGCAAGTCACCAGAAATCCCATTTCTATTTTAATGATGTTAAAATGGAACTGTTCTTTCTATAGCCGGGAACAGTCATTGATATGATAGATATTAGAAAATAAAAAGAGCATGACACAGATCCACCTGTGTGAAGAATCCTCAAAGGAAATGATTAAGAACCAACTCAAGAACGGTTGTGACTCTTGGCTAGAACAAGGTGTGTAGAGCAGGCAGAATGTGGAGATAAGAATGAACTTCTTTAAGGAACTTTGGAGAAACTGCTTTGCTGTTGTCGTTTTGGGAGAGTCGTGGATCATATGCCTGGCATCCTGAGAGGATGAGTATTGGTTTTCCTGCTCCTTTCACTTCAAGCCTTGTGAGGGGTTTCCAGGGAATTGTTCAGAAAGCATGACATACCCTCCTTGCTGTTGGGAGACTCAAAGACATGAGAAAGCTAAAGCTACTGAAGAAGTAGGAAGATGTCTCCATTAAGGTCACCCTGGAGCCCTAGCATTTGTGGGGAAAAGGGATGCGTGAGTGTTGCTGTTGGATGAGGGGTTGGTCATGTAGAAGAAAGAGTTAACATATAGTCATCTTGGGTTTTGTCCCAAAGAGCCATCCCAAGGGGCAGAGGGTTCCCCAAAGCAAGAGACTTGACACAAACACGAGATTGTAAGAGCCACAGAAAAAGCTGCAAATTATCACCAAGAATAAACAATACCTGTAACTTGGGTAGAGTTGAGGAGGGAGTATGATAGCAACCTGAGCTAGAAGAAAGACTGATGATGTGAGTTAGGCTTGCAGCACAAGCTGATTATTGTTGGAGGAATCTATGTTAAGATGACACAGATGTATTAGAATATAAATTCCAAAGAAGCCATCATCATGATCTCACTCAATATGGGTTTTCAGCATCTGGCACAGAGCCTGGTACAGAGCACTTACTCAGTAAATAATTCAGTGATAGGACAATGTCACTGTGGGTACACTGGCTTCCTTTCTCAAGCTTGTTTTAGGCTCCTTGGCAGAGGGGCTCTTAAACTAAAACATAGTCTGTTACTGAGCACCAGGCAGGGTGAGGGCAAACATGTCTGTGTGCTCTTGGGGGGACTGTGTGCTGTCCCAGAGAGGCTGGTGTTGATGAGAACATAAGTACTGGAAGAGACAAATAAGCAAGTCTTAAGCCATGAACTGACAATTGGAAACCAGTTTCCTATGTTGGTAAAACCTCTATCTAACCAACTTGATGTTCAGCACCATTTCTGCTGCAGTAGAGATGAGATTGAAATTCTTGGGAAGCACCTGCAGCTTCACTTCAGTGCCTCAGTAGTCTCCCCAGATTCTACCTGTTCCTCTGTTCCGACCCTGTTGATCCTTTATGGAGTTCCCAGATTTGTTCCTATTTTCCTTTACTGGTGTCCATGTCCACCTCTCTTTCTTCTCAGTGAGTGGGCCCATGAGTTTGATTGCCATTCTGAATCACTCTTGGATGCTAGCTCTTTGATTTCCTGGATGCTGGCTCCATTATCGGTTGGCAAAGTCTGCCTTCTTTCCTAGATGCAGTGATATTCCCTTTGGGGTGCTTGTGTTTGGAGAAGGTAATTCATATGTTGTTCTAGGCACTGCACTCCCTGGTCTTCATAACGCTGGAAATAACAACCACTAATAATGCCTGGAAATTATTTTGTAGAGTTGTTATAAGAGTGGCAGTTACTGTGCTAAGAATTGTAACTGATGGGATCTGGTTTGTAACTGATGGGATCTGAGGGCAATGTCGCCGTGAAGGGTTTGAATTCTACTCTATATGAGGTGAGGGTACACAGAAGGTTTTAAATTGGGGCTTCATGTGAGCAGTATTCTTTTCAAAAAATAATGATTTTTTTTGATTTGCCTGTCATTCTTTAATATTTTTAAATAAAATTTTATTGATTTATGATATAATTTTTTGGAGTATAGCTTCATACCTCATGTGTATAAGTCTCACTTCACCTGCCACCAGAGTTCTTGCACCATTTTTCCCACTATTCCCTTTCCTCCCACTTCCCTACCCCTCCCATTTTTATAACCACCATATTTTTTGGTCTCAGTATTTTTTGTTGTTATTTGTTAGTTTGGTGGTTTTGGTTATTTCTCATACGACAGATCATCTGATCATTGCTTTCACTTTCTGACTTTCATTAGCAAAATCACCTCAAGTTCCATCTCTGTTGTCTCAAAGACAAAATTTCATCTTTTTTTAATAACTGAGTAATATTCCTTTGAGTATATATACCACAACTTCTTTATTCAGTCATCTATTGATGGACATTTATGTTGTTTTCATGTCTTGGCTACTATTAGTAAGGCTGCTGTGAACATAGTGGTACATATATCTTTTCAAATTAGTGTCCTCATATTCTTTAGATAAATACCTAGGAGTGGTATTGCTGGATCTTATGGTGTTTCTATTTTTAGTTTTCTAAGGAATCTCCATACTGTTTTTCATACAGGTGAGTCATCTTGATGTTTTCAAAACATGATCAAAATCAAGCTTTGTACAGTGCCAGTGGGATTGCTGAGAAAGTCACGTTTGCCTTTATGCAAAATGATCCCAGATGGGTAGATTTTTAGTTCTCACTCCTGCTTCTCCTAGTTTTTCCCTCGTTCTCAGGTTCTCAACAATTGCTTACTTATCTCATTTTAGTTTTCTCCTTGGCATAATCTCAGACCTCTTTTTGATTGATTTGTAGCTGGTAAATCATACAGAAAACTTTCTATTGCAATCCTACATGCATTTTGAATTGATTTAAAAAAAAGAATTGTGAGTAGCTTGTAAGTGTAGCCACTGCCTCCTCCGTGAATGCTCTGGGTTTGAGATTCATCTTTTTAGTTACTTAAAGCTTTCCCTCCCCGTCCTTTGTCACCTCATTTATTTATTTATTTAGGATAATGAAGCACTAATTACCAAATAAATAGATACAGGAGAAAATGTTTGGGACTTTTAAGCACTAAACAAATGCAGGTGGCATAAAATGGTATTTTTTAATTAGGTATACATGTGGACAGTAAGTTCAAAGAAGAAAGAAAGATAGACATAGGTTTTAACATCTGGTTACCTGGAGCTAATGCTTAGTTGTTGGTCATTTCATTTTCAAGTGTTGTTATTGGTTGAGGACCTCAGCCCCACACTCGGCGCTTGGTGACGACATAGCCTTTTGTCTCATATTTGAGAGCCTGCCAGTTAAGGACATTGGTGTCATTGCGGGTGCTGTAATACAAACTCTTGATCTCTTCTGGGGACAGCAGAGAGTCCCACATGTTCACATCCCTGATTTCTCCCACAAAGGACTGGTTCATATCAAAACCACCTCCAAAGGAGTCCTGCTCTTGGCCCAGAATGATCTTGGGGTGAGTTCCTAGAGAGTAACCCTGCTTCAACCCCTTTTTAACCAAAGGCTTCAAATTGACCCAAAATTCGGCATTGCCGGTGGAGGACTCCCAGCTGACACAGAGGTACACCGGGGCAGGGAACTCCTCTATAACTTTGAAAGTGACTTTGGTTCTTCCAATGTGTAGACTATACAGTCCAACTTTTTCTTTAAAAGCTAATAGTTCATTATCCTTGCCCTGGACGTTGTAGGAGAAAAGGCTGTAGCCACGGAAGAGGTCACTAAAGGCTCGAAGACACAAGGTAAAGTTCTGTAGCAGTTTCTCCAGCTCTGCGATCAGGCTCACATGGTCACTAGAAGATTCTGTAGGGAAACGAATACCTTCCAGCTGAGGTCTGTGGGACAGAGACAGCAACATAATGGCCTTCATTATAAGCACAGGAAAAAGGTACCCCAGAGTCAACCTCTTTTTCCATCGCTCGTTCCTGGCTTATGCCCCAACCTCCGTACCTGTCTGAGCAAGGGCTCCAGGGAGAGTGGTGAGGACAGAGACCCATAGCAGCAGCTTGGCCATGTCTTGGCCTGGTGTGGTCAGAGAAGCCTAGGATGAGGGGACAGGCAATGCAGGGACTGTCCACTCAGCTTTGAGAGTCACACTCTTGGACCTCAGGCTGTTCCAGCTTTATCTGCACCTATGAGTGAGAGGTTGGGGGAAGAGCACAAGAGTGTGGCGATGATTGTCCAGCCCAGTTCCCAGTGCAGCAGGCAGAGGCAGGGGAGGGCCCGGCTGGGAAATCGATGAGAGTTATTTATTAGTTACAGTGACAGGCAGAGCGTCACACCTGGGCCCCAGGTTCCAGGAAATAGGAGGCTGTAGAGCTGCAGTGTTGATTGGAAGAGAGGCCACTTCAGCATGTGGGGGTGGGGAGCGCTGTTTCATTCTTGCTTGTGGGAGCCCTGCACTTGTGCTATGGGAGCAGGGCCTGTGCCGCCTTTTATAGTTCTGAGAGTGGTCTTCTGTTTGTAGGACATCTGGGACTCTGCTTTATGCTGAAGACCCCGAAAAGCACTTCACCTTTGACTAATTAATGCTGCTAAATATGTCCAGGCCATGCTGAGGGAAAGGAGAATCAGCTTATGCCCTTTCTGTCTCTCTGAGGCTTTGTCTTTTCAGCTACCAGGACGCGGCTTTTCTTTTGAGCATCCTGGTGGTTTCCTGCGCTAGATGTCCCCATTTCTCAGTGTGACTTATGTTCCTGTGACTTGCCTGTTGTCTGCAGAGGTGCCAACTCACTCGTTTCCTCTCTTCTTCTTTGAGGCTAGCGAGGATACATCTACATTTGTCTTTGGTGACAACTGATTAATGCATCAGACTCATGTTTATTTATTAATTTCCAGGCACTGCACTGTGTACTAGGGATACAGTGGAGCCTCACCTTGCGATCCCTATGACCTTCTCTTTATTCCCTCTGCTCCTATTTAAAATGTCACCTTATTAGTTACCCCTCAAACCAGCTCTGTCTCTAAATATTAGATAGGAGCTCCCTTTTCTAGCCATGTTACTCTCCCCTTCTGTCCCTGCATCCCATAATCTCTTCCTTCTCATACTATGTCTGGTGTCTGTTTATTCCCTTCTCTCTCAGCTCTTAAAGACCTGTCAGCCTTTTTGATGACACAATAACTGCCCCCAACAATTCCCTTTCTCTGCATTGTTCAAGTCCTACTTGTTTTCTGTTCCCAGCTGCTCCAGTCTGTTTCTTTCAAAGCTGAATCTCAGCTTGTGATGCCTCATCTGACTTTTGTACTAGTAAGGTTAGTGCTGGTTAAGATTACACAATTTATTGCCTCTTGAAATAAACACAGCTCTTCAGCTTGGAGGCCAATGCCTTTCCCAAGCTGGTTTCCAGCTGTGTTTAACCTTTACTCAAACGCTGCCATCCAAATCCCTTTAACGTGTTCCCCATACACTCATGGCTTTCCCAATTCCATTACTTCTCCACTTCCTTCGTTGTCACTTGAATTTATTTCTTATTCATTTCTGTCTCTTAAAATCCTAAACAGTCTTCAAGATCAATTTCAAAAATGACTCTCTTCACGAAGACTTTCCTGATGCACTGGTTAACACTTTGTGGTCTGGTCACGTATTAGTACGTTGTTTTGTCGCCAGTATCAGGTGGCCGCTCACGTATTAATACGTGTTCATCTAGTCTCCGGTTTTTCATGCCACAGTGGATTTACGTGGAACTATTAGGAGCTATTTCTTTGATCATACTTAATCTAGAAGCTTTACAGATTGGTTTGGTGAAAGTGTAAGGTGTTTTATGAGAGATAATACAGTTTTTTTAATATCCAGTAGTTCAGGAATTGTGTGTGTTTTATTGAATGCTTATACCATTCGTGTGGTGGCACAGAAAATTGCCGGCCCCAAGGGCTGGTAAATTTAAAGGGCACTGGCACACAAAGTGTTAAGACACTACTTTCATTGGTCCTGCTGCTTCCGAGCAGCCTGTGCCACCGTGTAGACTGGGAAGTACACTCCTATTTCAGGGAAGGGAACTTCTCTCTTCAATACATGCAAGACAGAGTGACAAACGCAAGACAGAGCCACACTGAGTCCCTGCCATTATACTTATCTTTCTCATCTCCTGCCTTAGATGTTCTCACAACCTATAGGGTTAAGATCAAAGGCTTTAGAGTTGAATTTACTGGTGTTTGACTGTTGTGGATGTCGCTAAATCTCTTGGTTTCCTTTTTTGCAAAACAAAGATAAAACTCTCCACCTTCTAGTTGTGTTTTGAAGATAAATGAAGTACTGTAATATGCATACAATGCACAGAATAGTCTAGATGCTTATTATTGTTATTATCATCTGAAGCTTTCTATGGTCATTACATTGCTTTGTCTCAAGCTCAGATATCAGTGTACTTATCTCTCTCTCTGGATTGGAAGCTGAACATTTTTAGATTACTCATTTTACTTCACAATTACACCTTCATATGAAAGGAGCTTGGTATATGTTTGTGGAATCAAAGACTCCAAGCAAGATGAGGACTCTTTACACAGAAGCCTGGAGTGGCGATAAAAGGTACAATCCAGTCACATAAGGAGCAGACTGTGTTGGAGTCAGAAGGTAGCTTTTCCTGGGACCCACTGCTTTTAGTGTCCTTTCCTGGGGATTCATTGATGACTACCATAAAATTTAGAGATCAAGATTTCACCACTTGCCTCTAGTTTTCATCATCTATGATCATTGTGTAAAGCAAAAATGGTTTGGAGGTCAATGTAGAAGTGTCCTCTATATAGGGAGAGGAGATCCTGGAGAGGTGGACCTGAAGGAGTTATATGCTAGGAGCCACAGGTAGGGCTTATAGCTGGACAGAAATGTTTTCTTAAGTACTACAGGAAAGAGATTCATAGCAGGAAGGGTACAGAAGGGGATGAAGAGGGAGGTGGGGAGTGGGTCTGTTCCATTCTTTAGTTTCCTTCTTTTGTGTATATCTCTTAGGCCTTGGGAGAGAACGAGAGTTTGTTCAGAGTTTCAGGAGTCATCAAAGTAGAAACCAAGGATCTTTCTACTACAGAAAGGGTCTGATGTCAGATTATGGAAAGAGTTCCTAATCTTCAGAGCTGGCTGGTGTTCTCAAGGTGAACCCTGTGATGCTGAGAGGCTCTGGGGGGGCCTCCTGCATATGAACATTCAGGTAGGAGGTGATCCCTGTCTGGGTGACTCCAGAAGGTGAAGGGGAGGGAGGAAAGATGATGGTCTGTTGTAGAAGCAGCACCATCAGCTGCCTCAGGTGGTCTTCTGACTGTGCTGGTTGGCAGGCAGTGACGATTGTCTTCTGAGAGGATGGGAGGACATTGTGGTGTCAGAGGGAGGGTGTGGCACAGACCTGGAGCTGGGAAAGGCAGCAGTGAGATACTAGCCGAAGATGACCTGAGGGAATGAAGAATACTTGAAAGACGCCTCCAAGGCCTGGGGTGCTGATGGTAGACAAAGCCGTAGCAACACTGGGAAAGACTGGAGGGGCAGAGACTGAAGGAGAGCAAGGGGCAGAGTGAGATTTGGATGCCAAATAACAGATTATTTGCTATGTGTTATGTTAGCTATAAGGAAATTTAAGTACATTTATTTATAATAGATGGACAGAGGCGATGGAGACATTGAGAGTGACTGATTATCCCCCATATAAGCAGTTGCATAGTATCAAAGGCAGGTTCTGAGGGTAAGGGAAAAAAGTAGCAGAGACAGTTTATTAAAAAATATAAAATATGGAGCCGAATTAGATTTTTCTCCAAATTACTGGTTGCCTTTGATTTGGAAAAATGAGTTACTGGTACATATAGACAGTTGAGAAGAAGTTCATTTGGAGGAGGTGGAAGATGGGTGATAAGTTTGGTTCCTAAAATGCTAAATTTGAAGTGAAAGTGTGACCTACACAGAAAAGGCCAAGGGAGGACTTGAAATATATGTGTGCCACTGGGATTAGAAATATGGGTTTCAGAGGAATCCATCTACACCCAAGTGAGATGAAACAAAAACGGATGATCTCGTCCAGTGGTGGAGGGAGGAGGGAGAAGTTCAGGGAAACCAGTCCTGATTGGGGGCCATTTATGTTTGTGGGGTTGGAGGTAAAAGAAGAGCCAAGCAGGGAGACAAAATGAATGTTTGGCAGAGAGAAAGCCAGAGTGCGGTGTCATGGAAACCAAGGTAGCGTTGGTTTCCAGGAGGCAGTGTCCAGCGGCATCAAATGTGTGAGAGCGATCTAAGTAGAAAGAATGCTGGATTTAGCAATAAAAACTTCACTGGTGACCTTTGAAAGAGCAATTTCCTTAAAGTGAGCATGGCAGAAGGCAGGTTTCAGGGAATGATGGAAGGAGAAACAGAAGGGAGTCTGTTTCCTAAGGTTCAGTAATTCTGACAAGCTAAAGAAGAAAGAAACAAGAGTCTCTATAAGGGACTCGGGAGCCAATATGTTTCTCACACAGATTATAGATGGTCTCCTGTTGACAAGCTATTGTCTTTACTTCCCACTCCGTAACATTTCATCCATTGACAGAGAAAAATCAGTGTCCACCTGAGATTATGACTGACCTTTCTATGAAAGTAGCTATTTCAAACTCTAAATGCCAGGCTGCTGGCAACTTCTCCCTCCCCTCCAATCCTCCCAGTCACAAAATGGCCCAGAGCTTCCCCGGTCCTTCTGATAGCAAAGAATCTTTCTTTGGCCTCAGTTTCCTGTTCCCATTTTTCAGGGCTAATTTATAAAATAAAATTCCTGCTAAGTTTTTCTTCTACCTTTGGGGTACCATCCTTGTTACCTCAGTGAAATCTCACTTCCGAAATCAGACTTCAACCGAAACCCTTCTCTTGAATGTTGCAGCATCCAGTTCTCAATCTTTATCCTCTATATACCCTAAATCACCTCTCTTTTAGTTTTGAACCATACATCCTCATAATATCTATAAAGTTTGTCTTCATTGTTAGTGAATATTTTACCCATTTTTTTTAACACTGTGTGGCCCGCTCACGTATTAGTACGTGTTTTTGTCACCAGTATCAGGTGGCCGCTCATGTATCAATACGTGTTTATCTAGTCTCCAGTTTTTCATGCCATGGTGGATTTATTTGGAACTATTAGGAGCTATATCTTTGATCATACTCAGTCTAGAAGCTTTACAGATTGTTTTGGTGAAAGTGTAAGGTGTTTTATGAGAGATATTACAGTTTTCTTAATATCCAGTAGTTCAGGAGTTGTGTGTGTTTTATTGAATGCTTATACCATTCATGTGGTGGCACAGAAAATGGCTGGCCCCAAGGGCTGGTAAATTTAAAGGTCACCAGCACACAACGTGTTAAAAAAGATTATTTGTATAAAATTTACCTTCATTGGAACTCACTGGCAGCAGCTATCTTATCTTATCCACAGTCCCTTTATGAGAACATCTGGAGGGAGAGACAAGGAAAGAAGAAGTACAATGTCAGGGACTCAGTGTAGTTCTGACTTGAGTGTGTTGAAGAGCAACGCTCCCTTTCCTGTGAATAAGAGTGTACTTCTCAGTCTGTATGACAGTGATGTTCTCTAGAAGCAGGGTGGGCCTCTCATGTCTCAGCTGGCACCATCTTGTTTCATTCTTCTTCTTGTCTTTCCCTATGCTGTGTCTGCCCATGACCTCTAGTCAGAACAAAGAGTTTCCATGTTGAGCCATTGAGTGTATCCCTCAAACGAGAATACAGAGAAAGAGCCTTGCTGAAGGTGACAGAGTTTACTTCTGGGTGGCTCCAGTTCTAGAGTGCTATTCATATCTCAGTTCCAGCTGGTATGCCATCATCATGGCCCTCCCCATTTCTTGGGTCTTTCCTAAGCATGCTGGCAAGTTTAGAGATGGTATACCCTGGTCATTGTTCACTGTGCCCTTTAGTCTTGTATCTGAGGACGAACCAGCCTCCTTTTCTTTGTAATTTTGACCTTCACCAACTGTTGTGTGCTCATCTGAAAACCCCTGAGGTGTACAGTCTGTGAACATGAGGTATGTGCCCAGTTGGTATGAGGCCTTCAGAACCGGCGGGCAGGGGGTCATAGCGTTTACCTGGAAGTCATCCATGTTCCAGTTGTACTTCTGCGACCCTGGGTGGCCCATTTCTTCTTTGATATCCTTCCTTCCATGAAACATTCCTCACTAACACTACTATCCATGAGATAAAGGATTTTTTTTTTATTCCCCCCACACACATTCTGGGGTCCGTGGGTTTGATTTACATTTCCAATATCAACATCCTTCTCATGTCCGCCTTGTTTAAGAAATGCCTCATTTGGGGGCTCTGTCACCTGTGTTTGCCCCCTCACTGTGGTCTGTGTTTATTATGGTTGTGTCTCCATTGCCACCTCTATCCCAAGCTGATTGGTGCAGTAGAAAATAGATCACCTGTCAGAGAACCATTGGACCCAGCTGTTTACAGTCTGAGATGCATGGAGGCCAAGGATGCTGTGCTCTCAGCTGTGGGCAGAACGTTTCTTAACAGATTGACTCATTTCATCAGGAGACCTTTAGTCTTGGTCAGTGTTTTTCCTGCTTACGAACATTTCACATCTCTCAAGTAGACCAGGTAGAAAATTTTACTGTCAGCTGGTTTAGCATGTATTCTGCCCTCCCGGGTGTGCTCCAGAAGGAAGGCACAAGTGGGGTTCTCTGGGTTGGTGCCCCTCCCTGCAGAGATAGTGGCACTCTGGGGTCCTCGGTGACATGTTCTCACATGGGAGCACTATGCTTGAAAATCCTCCCGCTCCCATTCCACCTGACCATTTGGTGCTGACTTTTGTCTCTAAGTAGAGCAGACCTGGTGATGATAATATCACTGACTTCAAAGAATCCCAGTAATCACCAGAGATATGCCCCATTATAAGACCCTGAATAGTGATTTCAGTGATATGACCCTGAATAGGCATTTCAGACTTTCCTTATCACTTGCCAATTGAAAAACAGTGACAAGAAAGAGAAGCCCTATTCCTCATGAATTCTCCACTGACCTCTTGAACAGTGTGATTTAGGTGGAACACACTTTACTTTTGCAGCAGGAAACACACTCTTTTTAGACTGCATTCTCGAAGCCAAACAAAGAGAGGAGAAAGGGTGATCTTTTCAAGGGATAGTGCCTTTATCTATAATTCTTCTTGAAAATTTATCTGTTTGTCCTTCACAAGCCTTGGGGAACCACTAATTCCACCGTGGCTACGTGGGAACCATCTGTGATGGTCGTGGCTCATTCTGGGCAAGTGTTTTTTTTACCATTCTGTGACCTGCACTTTTCAATAAAGTCCAACAAAGCCTATTCTCCTTTCTGCTGGGTGGTGGATTGAAAATTTCTTTTTGTCATATGTCTTTCTTTTCCCATGAGAGTTCTACATCAGAAGCGTTCTTCTCTGCTCCTATCTTCTACTTTTCTCTTGGTTGGGTGCTTAATTAAGAAATTCCTAGCTATCTCCACTGGGAGACACAATTTGAAAATACTTTGCAAAAGCCTAGTTAAGTCATCAACTTTTTCACTTTCCTATATTTTGGAAACAAGAGATTCATTGTTATTTCTGCTCCAGGGTCAAACTTTATATTTTCTAGCTTATCCATTTGTCATTTTTTTAACCTCAGAAGTAGGACTGAGACACATTCTGTTCTCCCTCCAATAGAATACTGAAGGCCATGAGTCGGTGGTGAATTCCCCTGGAATCTCTCTTGTCTCACGTAGGAGACTGTGTGCTATTGGGGTGTTCCTATCTCAGAGGGGATCAGCACCCAGTGTACCATAGAGGAAGTTCTGGAGCCAAATCCATAGGGGTTCTACATGGATTTCCATGGGCTTGAGGACTCTCTGAAATTGTGTGCAAAATATTTTATGGGCACGTATGTTTTTTTTTCATCAAATTTTCTAAGTCTCTGATCTGCCCAAGATAAAAATCTATTGCTGTACATAAGGGTTTTATAAAGTATTTTAACCAAAACTCATGGTAAGGAGTACACTTTATATTATAGCACTGTATGCATGCACACATATCCATATAAATATGTCTTAGTCAAAATGGTCATAAAACAATGCAAAGGCTTAAGTCAAGAAAATTCCAGAATATTTGAGAAATGACAAGTCCTGTGTAGTTAGAGGAGAGACAAAAAGTGAGTATAAGAAAACTTATCTGAATAGACAAATTGTGGAATATATTCTTGATGGACTGCTACACAGCTATTTAAAAAGATGAAATAGTGTCTTTTGGGGCAAAATGGATGGACATGGAGGTGATTATGTTTTTTTTTTTAAAGATTTATTTATGCATACAAGCTGGAGGACAGACCAGAGGCATGGGGTGGTGAGAGGGTTCACCAGAGACAGAGTGGGGAGCAGAACAGGCAGATCAACAGAAACACACTGCTGAGGGGAGCAGTGGGTGAGGCAGGAGAGGTTTGCCGCGCCATGTGGGAATCTGCCCCCCCTGGCGTGGAACTCTCTTTATAGCCGCTGACATCTCCACAGCACAGCGCCTAACCGCTGGGTGATTGTGTTAAGTGAAGTAAGTCAGAAAGTAAAAGACCACTCTTGGGTGGTATCACTCATCTGTGGGATATAAATAACCAAAAAATGTAAACAGTCAAAAATATATCAGGAATAAATCTTGCTCTTAGTGAAATAATTTAATGGTTGCCACAGGGAACAGTGGGGAGGGAGGGGAAGAAGGGAGGGAACTAGATATTGTAATGGCATGGGTGATTTGGTGGAGGGTAAGTGGAACATGTTTATGCACATATGTATGAGTAAAACTGTAACACCCAAATCTGAAAATAAAGGAGCATGCATTTGGAGAGGGTGAGCTTCACAGGTAATGAACAGGGGGGCTGCCTTCACCATTAATGAACAGCTTTACCGTCTCTTCCTGTACCCCTCCTGGGTGATGTTAACTGACTATCTCTGCTTCCACAGTTCTTTGTAAATACCTTTAATATTTTCATACCTACCATGGTGTATTTTCATTTTAAATGTATGTCTTTCTTTTTAATAGAAAATGTTGTCATACTTTCACTCAGAATGTAAGCAGTGAGTATTTATAACATACCCACCACTATCCTAAGGCAGAGTGAGCCTGTGGCTTTAAGGACCTCTGATGTTAAGAGAGACTAACAAGTGACAGCACCTGCAGAGGTTGGGGAGGTGCACAGGGAGGGAGGTGATGTGGTCGGGGTGCTGGGGGAGGCTGGTCATGAAGGAATGGGTGTAGTTCAAAAGAGGCAGAAGCCAGAATGGAAGATTAGGGTATTTAGCTAGGTGAATTTGGGTAAGGTGAGAACGACTGGAAGCAAAGGGAATAGCGTGGCTGGCTTAGAAACTTTGAAGTGTGTGGTTATTAGAAGGAAGGCATGCTCACCCCATCCCTTTTCCCTCATCCCGGGGCCCAGCATGGGGCCCGCACAGTGGAGGCCTTCAGTCCAGACCTGGATGGAGGGGAGCTGTCTGTGCTTTCAAGCACTCTGTAGCTTGTAGAAGTGACTGGCCACTTTTTCCTCTAACCTTGCAATCTGGCTTTATCTAGGGGTGAAAAGAAAGAGAAAAAAACCCAGCATGCTAGAAAAGCAAAATCCCACAGGCTGTCTCTTTCATCAGATCGCTCTGTAGCTTGACTGTGTTCTCCTCCTACCCCCTTTTGCCACCTATAAGAAGCCGATTAGAGGAGAAAATAGCTTTAGAAACCCAACAATAAGTGAAGTAGTGAAATGTCTTTGCAGGAAAAGAGAGAAGAGGAGGTGGGAGAAGAGATGACCCTGAGTGAAGGGAGTAAAGAATAAACCTGGCATGCAGAAAGTGGATTTAAAAGGGAGCAGACCCCAATTCAGTCTGTATTGCTGCTGGTGTGTGTGTGTGTGTGTGTGTGTGTGTGTGTGTGTGTGTGTGTGTGACGCGCAAACGCACATGATTTTTAGAAACGATTTTAATGAGAGATAATTTACACCTCACAAAATTTACTGTTTAAGTGTTCAATTCACTGGATTTCAGTTTGTTTATAGAGTTGTGCTGCCATCTCTATTGCTGTGATATACTTTTGTCTTTTTCATATCCCTAAAAGAAGTGCTGTGCCTGGGAGTAGTCACTGCTCATTCCTCACTTGCAACCCTAGGCAAACACGATTCTGTTGTCTTGTCTTTTCTGGACTCCTCGTGTAAGTGGAAGGTATGTGACTTTCTTCATCTTGCCTGAGGTTTTAAAGATTCATCCATTGTTGTTGCCTGTATCAGTACTTTACTCCTTTTAATGACTGAATAATATTTCACTGTCCGGGCACACCACGTTAATTGATCTTTGGATGTTAGATTGGCCTTGTGTTCCTAGGATCATTCCTGTTTGGTTATGGTGTATACAGATTGTGTTGGTCTGTTAATATTTTGTTGAGAACTTTTGTGTCATATTAAGAAGAGCTATTGGTTTAAGTTTTTATTGTCTTCTGAGGTCTTTGGTTTTTAATCAGAGTAATAACCTCAGTGAATAAGATGCCACATGTTGCAGACACAGTAGGGAGGCGGGTGTATCCTCCACCCAGCTCTCCCTGAGAATCACATCTTATATATTTATAGGACACTAGCAAAGTCAGGAATTTGATGTGGGTGAGTGTGTGTTTGTGTGTGAGTATGTGTGTGTGAACATATGAATAAGGATGTGTGTGAGTGCATGTGGTTGTGGAGTCCACTGTCATCTCATCACATGTATATATTCTTGTAATTATGACTGAGACCTTTATGACTGAGACCCTTTAAGACCCTCTCCATTCACTGACTATTATTGAGACCAGGTTATAATCTTTGTCTTAACTGTCAAACACATTCAGGAAACTTTGGAGGGGACAAAGTATATTTCACATTTTTGCCAACTGTGTTCTTCCTTTTTTCTTAGTGTTCCAATGGCTCTTTTATTCTCTTTCCATTTAGAAAACTTTTAACCAGTCTTTTAGAGTAAGTCTGCTAGTGACACTTTCTCTTAGTTTTCCTTTCTTGAATATGTCTTGATGTCTCTTTCATTCCTGGGACTGTTTCCACTGATACAGAATTTTGGGTTGACAGTTCATTTCTTTCAGCGCTTGCAAAATATTGTGCAACTTCCTCCTGCCCGTGGTTCTGATGAGAAATCCACTGTCATTCAAATTGTTTTCATCATTTCTCTCTGGCTACTTTCAGTCTTTTTCTTTGTATTTTGACTATACTGTATCTCCATGTGTCTCTAATTTTTGGTTTATTCTGTTTGGAGTTTGTGCAAATTCTTGAGTCTATAGGTTTATGTCTTTTGACAAATGTGGGGAACTTTCAGTATTATATCTTTTGATACTACTTAGTCCCGCCCTCTTCCCAATGACATGAATGTTGGACCATTAATTATAAACTTATTTGTCTTGTGGCTCTACCCATTATTTTTCAGTGTTTTTTCTTTCCATTGTTTAGACAAGACACTTTCTATTGTTTGATATTGAAATTCACTGATTCTTTCTGTTCTTTTCATCCCATTACACTAATCCTTTAATTTTTGATTTTGGTGATTGTATGTTTTAGTCCTAAATTTCCCTGCTTTATACCTTCTGTTTCTTTGCTGAGACTTCCAATTTGTGGCTGAGACCGTGCTTATTCATTGTTTCAGGCATGCGCATAATTGCTCGTTGGAATGTTTGAGGACGGCTCCTTGGAAGCCCTTGTCAGACTAACATCTGTGTCAGGTTGGTGTTGGCATCTGCTGACTGCCTTTTCTCATTCAGTTTAAAGTCTTTCCAGGTCTTGGTATGATGAAAGGTTTTTTTTTTTTTTTTATGAAAACCTGGATATTTTGACTATTATAAGCTCTAGATCTTATTTAAAATGTGTTTACTGCAGGTTCCTCTGACACTGCTCTGAAGGGGTAGGAGGGAGAGTTCAGGCCCTTTGGGGGCTCTGTTGACAGTGGGGTGATGGGGCTTTTATTGCTATTGGATGGCATGAGGACCAGGCATCTCACCAGAGCTGAACTGAGGCATCTTCCTGCTAGGAGAGGCATGACGCCTCATATTGCCCCAAGATGACCTGAGCTGCCTGAAGTGGGAGCCTTGTTGCTGCTGAGTGGGGGGAGGAGCCTCACTTTTTACCCACTCCTCTGGCACCGGTAGGTGACAGCCATGAATTATTACCACACTAGGCTAAAGTCCAAGCTCCCTACCTGGTCCCCACTGACACCTCTGGGAGGGGCTTATTACTGCCCAGCAGAGAATAAATTCCCACTTACATATTTGGTCTTTTTTGACATAATTTCAACAGATGTTGGAGTGCCTAATCACTTGTTTCTAGAATCTTCTGTTGTTGCTACATTGTGCTATGCTTATGGCTGTGGCTTTCATCTGGTCTTATCAATTGTTCTGTGTTTGTTTCAAATCTTTTTGTTGTTGTTCTTTTGGCCAAAACTCTGATTCCAGGGTTCCAGGGTTCATTTCTGACAGTCATTGACTCCTTTCTCTATAAACCAGGACTAAAGCACTGAGAGTGCTTGACTGAGAGCCCCATGCTGTTCAGCAGCTTTTGGGCTTTTCTGTTTGGGAACGGAGATTTGAAACTTACTCTCCCTAATCACCAATTAAAAGCAGGAAAGTGTGCCCCATGCTTTACATGACAAGAACAATGACATATGCATATATATACTTATGTTATTAGTGATGGTAATAAATGGCATTTACTGCATGCGAGTCAGTAGGTTGAATGTTTTGTGTGAGGGCCTTCATATCCTGCAGGCTCCTACATGTTTAGTTTCTATTATAAGTTCATAGGAATCTTATAAGGCTTCTAAGCAAAGGTGACATGTACATTGTTCAGAACATAATATTTTCTTGATGACTTTGGGACACTGTTATGATCACCCATTATTTTGTAATGTCCTAGGGCCACTGGCAGTGAAGCATATTCGCCTTGGCCATGTGGTCCCAGACAGCTTTGCGGCCCTAGCTCCAGGCTTGCATTTTGTTAGAACAGGTCTGGGTGGACCGCCAAGGAAGAAGGAGCCATAGTTCCTAATGGGTAGTGCGCCTCAAACCTGTTCCACTTTTCTTCTTCTGTTAAAAGACTTGGAAACCCATCCTAGCAGACCCTCAATTAAATTCCATGCACATACATAGTTGTGGAATAAACTCCACCGAGTGGAATATTTAAAAACTCTCCCATCTCCCCCACCTTAAACAAGTTTTTTTTTTTTTTTTAAAAATATAACCCGGTTATTCCCTGGTATCTGAATGAAAGCAGAACTCAAAATCTGATCCCCAAATGAGAGGTGTTAGGGACCATGAAAATACCAAGCAGATGCTGGGAGGCTTTGTACTTTACTGTAAATTAAGCAGTTCACTAGGTAGGAAATTCAAGGGAAACAGCAGTAGCTGAAGGGCACTAGTGTAATTGTTTTCAGAGCCAGTCTTGCCTTCCCAGTAACTCTGTGCTGTTGGAGCAAAACTTCAATTCTCCTTGAAGCTTGTGAGTATGTCCCCCCTCACAACTCAAACCCCACCAGTCCAGGGCACAGGCTTGGAAAGAGATACCCAATACAGAGCCAAGATCTCTTCTGGGGACAGCCAGGGTCCACATGTCCCCAGTCCCTTCTATAAAGGACTGGCTTGGATCAATCTGCCTCTGCAGAAATTCTGCTACTGCCCCAGCAGTGTTTGGGGTGAGTGCCCACATAGTAGCCCTGCCTCAGCTCTGCCTTACAAGGTGCTTGTATTGATCCCAGTCTCAGCAATGGTGAGGCAGACTCCCAGCTGGTGCAGATGTGTACCCAGTGGGGACTCCTCCTAGAAGTTGGAGGAGATCTTGTCATCCCAATGCTAGCACTGCATTCTCTACTTCTGGGCTCACAAATGGTCATGTCCTTGCTTTTGGTCTGGGAGCTAGAGACGACGCTGTTTGTGTGAATGTATACATAATGCATGTGTATGTTCATGTGTATATGTGTATGTGTGTGTATGTGAGCATGTATGTGCTTGTGTTACCATTTTCAGCAAATGTGCTTGGAAAAGGATCCAGGTCTTGCCTTCCAGATGCCATATTTCACTAAAAGGAAGCAGGGATCTTTAGAGAAATGGCTAATTCCAGGTCTGGGGCAGGGAAAGTACAATGAGTCTGGACCACATTATTTTTGTTGCAGAAAGGAAGGAAATGGTCAAAGAATAATTGGGAACTGTGAAAGGACACCAAATCCAGGGAACCCTACTGACTATTTTGGCAATAATTAGAGAATCAATATAAATAATGAAAACAATTATAACCCATTGAATAAAAATAATAAAAAGTGAGTACAAAATGATATAGATGGATAAATATGACCTTACTGCAAGATATTTATTAATTTAGAAGGAAAAAGAATAATTTCAAGTAGAGAATTTTGATTTATACTACTTTAATCAGGCAATCCATGTGGACATTAGAAATAGACTAGTCCAAATCATGTAGCTCCTGACAGCACTAAAAGAACATAGCATCCTCTCTAGGCTGCTGAAAATTCATGACCTGAGTCACAGAACACACAAGACAAAACAAATTCTGGGAGGTCTAGGACAATAATTGGACCATAATCCTTGGAGCCTTCCAGGTTGGGAAAGATGAAGATTTATTCCAGATTGAAAAAGATTTGTAAGACAAGCCAGTAAATGCAAAACCTGCCTCTGAACTGGATTCTTCTGTTTTAATGATTCCAATAATTGATCAGAACCCCTGGGAAAATATTGAATGGGGCCTGAGGATTCAATGAAAGTAATGAATAAATGTTAATGTCCTGATTTTGTTGGCTTTTTGTGGTTTTGTAAGTGAAGACCCTTGTTTGTAGGGAATACAGAACATAATTAACCCTATCTTAGCAATTTTTTCTTGCGCCTCACTGGTTCAAGCAAAAGTGGTACTTTGTACTGAATTTTCAATTTTTTTTTAATTTGAGAAAAATAAAGTATGAATTTGGAGGGAAAAAGTGCTATTCAATGTTATCTGGGAAGATAGAGGAGTCCCATGGTCAAAGGGAAAGGAAGAGAAATTATATAGGTGGTAGGGAAAAAAATGGGATGAACATTTGCTGATTTTCTAGGTGGATGTGCATGAGCAGTCAGCTGGAAGAGACAGGCCTCTCTGGAAATTTCTTGATCAGGTGGAAGAAGGAGAGGTAGGGAGAGCAGAGGCAAGGGAATCTAATTCTCCTCCTTATTTTAAAATTTAAAAAAAAAAGATTTATTTATGCATACAAGCTGGGGTGTAGGTCAGAGGTGTGTGTGGGGTGAGAGGTTCACCAGAGACAGAGTGGGGAGCAGAACAGGCAGAGTGACTGAAATACACTGCTGAGGGGAACAGCAGTCGAGACAGGAGAGGTCTGCTGTGCCATGTGGGCAGCTCCCTGGCCAGTTATTGAACTCGTGCTGCAGTGGCTCTAAATAGCTTCATAGTGCTGCAACTTAACCCATTAAACCACCAGAGAGGCCCTGTTCCTTACTTTTCTGAAAGAAATATTTCTGAAACCTTAGGGGAATGCATTAACAGGATCAGGAGTATCAGAGAAGGAATAGGGCACTGGAATTGTGATGTGGAAAATTGAATTCTAGGTCTTAATTTCTGTTTCCTGCCAGTAAGTGGTCAGAGGAGAGATAGTGTGGTTCTTCACTCAATGTCTTTGTAGTTTTGTCATGCTGTCACAATTTTTTTCCTTAGGAATTACCCACTGGATACTTAAGATGAAAGGGGCAGTATGTCTCAATCTTACTCTCAGCTAATTTATGGTTAGAGATGAAAAGGCAAATGTAATTCCCAAATTCTATTCTGACTCATATTTAAAATCCAGCAACCTCTTGATTCAGTCTTTCCCTGAGTTTATCGTGATCTGCATATCTTCCATAACTCTTGACTTTTCAGATTATCTGAAGCATATTAATAAATTGTTCAGTTAAGTGTCAGTTATTTCCAAGACCTCTTCCTTTGTCTTGTTCTAGGCTTCTCTTGGCTAAGCTGTTTCCTAATCCGGCCAAATACTCTGTGTCTTTTAATTGATGAGTTTAGACCTTTTAACATTTATTTATTTATTTATTTTTTTCATATTTATGTATTTATTTATTTATTATTGTTATTTATGTCTTTTACATTTTGTATTCCCCTTGGGCAACCCACCACCAATTCACCCGTGATCCATCTCCATGGTCCCCTGTATTCTCTTCTCTTCCATTTTGTGCCCTTATCCTCCCCTACCCCCCCCCTCCCCACTGCTGAGTGTCTCTCTCCCACCCGGCCTCCCTATAGTCCTGTTATAAGTGAAACCATTCGATATTTTTCTTTTTCTTTCTGGCTTATTTCACTGAGTATGATTCCCTCTAATTCCATCCATGTCGCTGCAAATTGCATGTGTTTATCTTCTTTCCATGCTGAATAGTATTCCATTGTGTATATGTACCACATC